>CADDIJ020002509.1:0-15232 GCA_902809745.2 Tetradesmus lagerheimii | reverse complement strand
GTGCATTGTGTTGTTCAGGTGCATTGTGTTGTTCAGGTGTGTTTACATAAGCAAAACGTGGCCAGCGGCTTGTTGCAGCATGTGACATTTGCAGCTACCGCAACCACTGCAGCTGCAGCATGATAGATTATAAATACATGCCAGAGCTCCAGGGCAGAGTTCCTCAAGCACACTGTTCCAGTGCCGAGTGTGAAGCTCAAACCCCGATGCCCTGGAACACCTCACGATACACAACATTCTTAGTGAACACACCAGCTGCAATAGCCGCAGTAGCTGCACGGAAGCCCCCAACCACCAACACCTTGAGGGCACTCTAGATGCCAACCCGCGAGAAGGCAACATACAACTGACCGTGCGAGAACACAGGGCGAGGCAGGTACACACCTGCTGCCTTGAGGGTCTGCCCCTGCGCCTTGTTGATTGTCATGGCATATGCAACGCGCACTGGAAACTGGCGCCTGCACATATCAAAAGGCATAGCCTGTGCATCAGAGGGCTGCAGGTTCAGGCGTGGCAGCCACACCACGGCTGCTGTTGGCGCCGGCTGCCACGCTGTGCATCTGCGTTCTGCTGCCGGTTTTGCCGCTGTTGTTGATCACGCTGTGCACGGGCAAACAAATTCTGCACCCAATTGCGGAGAGGGGCGGGGTTTGCTGCAGGAGCTGCGCCACTGGCACCAACAGCTGCCACAACGACAGCAGCAGCACCGAGTAACATGCCTGCATTGCCTGCTGGACGCGCTTGCTGGGCTGCTGCTGCCGCAGCAGCACGGGCTGCCGCCTGTTCCCGCAAGCGCCGCTGCATAACCTGCAATGCATTCTGGTAGGCAGACTGCACAGGCTGCGGTGCAGTGAGCATGCTGGCAAGGAACTGTTGCTGCCGCTGCTGAACATTGGGTGGCAGCTGGCCCAATGGGTCCGTGGCAGCACCTGCAGGCAGGCAGGCAGGCAGGCAGGCAACATCATACATGAGTTGGTGGAAGACATCAAGCTGAACATCAAACGTCCACAAATTGCTCTCATGGCAATTCCAACATGCCAGCATCGTTTGTTTTGCTTGCTGTGCTGCTGCTGCTGACCTACCTGGTGTGTGAGCTGCTGCTGGCTGAGCTCCATCTGTTGCAGGAGGACTGGCGAGTGGAGCTCCAATTGCAGCGGGGGAAACTCCCACTGCAACATCAACAATTGGCAGCAGGAATGGAAGCGTGTAGCGCAGCACACCTTGCCTCACAGTGACGATCACTGCTCTGCAAAAGTTCGAGAACACTGTGAAGACATCAGTGCCCGCGCAACATTCATCCCAGCAAATCTCACCTTCCTCGTGTCGATCATCGCGATCTGCTTGCCTCGCAGCGTGCTGCTGCCGCTGCAGAGACGCCCTGCTGTTGGGTGTGGTGGTTGCTGCAGCCGTGGCAGTGATGGCCAGCAAGATCACGCTGATCACTGCCCACCACCTCAATTACAACGTGTATGCATCATTCGAGCACCAAAGTCGTTCAGCGCTGTGCTTGGTGGTTACAACTGCGACGCATTGCAGGAACAGCGCTGATCGCAAGGTGCTGCATGTCACAGGTATGCGGTTGAAAAACCTAAGCGATTCGCGACGCTGCACTGCTTGTATCCACCGAGTTCCGCACACGCCCTGGGGTTCAAGGGCCAGGTCCTAAGCCAGGCTTCTGACGGACGGACGGACTGACTGACGGACGGTATTTCTTTTAAGTAACTACTAGTGGTTACCCGTGGCTCCGCCACTCGCATTGTGTTGTGCATTGTGTTCGATTCCGGGTGCATTTAATGATTTGTTCAGGTTATTGTTTAAAATCGGTTAAAACATTATTGGCAGCACGTTTTGTATCTTGACATTTGCAGCTACCGCAACCACTGCAGCTGCAGCATGATAGATTATAAATACATGCCAGAGCTCCAGGGCCGAGTTCCTCAAGCACACTGTTCCAGTGCCGAGTGTGAAGCTCAAACCCCGATGCCCTGGAACACCTCACGATACACAACATTCTTAGTGAACACACCAGCTGCAATAGCCGCAGTAGCTGCACGGAAGCCCCCAACCACCAACACCTTGAGGGCACTCTAGATGCCAACCCGCGAGAAGGCAACATACAACTGACCGTGCGAGAACACAGGGCGAGGCAGGTACACACCTGCTGCCTTGAGGGTCTGCCCCTGCGCCTTGTTGATTGTCATGGCATATGCAACGCGCACTGGAAACTGGCGCCTGCACAGATCAAAAGGCATAGCCTGTGCATCAGAGGGCTGCAGGTTCAGGCGTGGCAGCCACACCACTCGGCCCTTTGCAGGGCCTGTGGCCACCTTTGCCTGGATGAAGTTGTCCATGAGTTTCGCGACCACCATGCGTGTGCCATTCGCCAATCCTGCAGACATGTTGCGCAGCAGAATGATAGGGCACCCAACGTGCAAGCGCAGCTTGTGTGGCGGCAAGCCAGACATGTGCAGAGTGTTCAAAAACTCTGGTGGATACAGGTGACCTTGTTGCTCACCGCGCACCACTGAGTCAGCACTGCTGTACACACGGCTCTCAACCTGAACACCGTCAGGCCGGGGTGCACACATCCTTACTGTCATCAGATCATTCACTGCATCAACATCATCATTCAGAGGCGTAAGGATCGCACGCTCCACAATGTACTGCTGTCGTGCAGCATCACCGCTTTGGCTGTCAATCTCCCCATACACAGCATCTATCAATTCCTGCAAAGTGCCCTCTTGCTGCCCTCCGCCACACACGACCTCATCAGGCAGGCGTATGTAATCCTCGCCTACAGCAGCGCATGTGTGCTCGGTGCCCTCGCCCACGCGCTGCAGCCAATCTGCAAACTGCTGCTGCTTTGCCGCTGTTGTTGATCACGCTGTGCACGGGCAAACAAATTCTGCACCCAATTGCGGCGAGGGGCGAGGTTTGCTGCAGGAGCTGCGCCACTGGCACCAACAGCTGCCACAACGACAGCAGCAGCACCGAGTAACATGCCTGCATTGCCTGCTGGACGCGCTTGCTGGGCTGCTGCTGCCGCAGCAGCACGGGCTGCCGCCTGTTCCTGCAAGCGCCGCTGCATAACCTGCAATGCATTCTGGTAGGCAGACTGCACAGGCTGCGGTGCAGTGAGCATGCTGGCAAGGAACTGTTGCTGCCGCTGCTGAACATTGGGTGGCAGCTGGCCCAGTGGGTCCGTGGCAGCACCTGCAGGCAGGCAGGCAGGCAGGCAGGCAACATCATACATGAGTTGATGGAAGACATCAAGCTGAACATCAAACGTCCACAATTTGCTCTCATGGCAATTCCAACATGCCAGCATCGTTTGTTTTGCTTGCTGTGCTGCTGCTGCTGACGTACCTGGTGTGTGAGCTGCTGCTGGCTGAGCTCCATCTGTTGCAGGAGGACTGGCGAGTGGAGCTCCAATTGCAGCGGGGGAAACTCCCACTGCAACATGAACAATTGGCAGCAGGAATGGAAGCGTGTAGCGCAGCACACCTTGCCTCACAGTGACGATCACTGCTCTGCAAAAGTTCGAGAACACTGTGAAGACATCAGTGCCCGCACAACATTCATCCCAGCAAATCTCACCTTCCTCGTGTCGATCATCGCGATCTGCTTGCCTCGCAGCATGCTGCTGCCGCTGCAGAGACGCCCTGCTGTTGGGTGTGGTGGTTGCTGCAGCCGTGGCAGTGATGGCCAGCAAGATCACGCTGATCACTGCCCACCACCTCAAGTACAACGTGTATGCATCATTCGAGCACCAAAGTCGTTCAGCGCTGTGCTTGGTGGTTACAACTGCGCCGCATTGCAGGAACAGCGCTGATCGCAAGGTGCTGCATGTCACAGGTATGCGGTTGAAAAACCAAAGCGATTCGCGACGCTGCACTGCTTGTATCCACCGAGTTCCGCTCACGCCCTGGGGTTTAACGGCCAGGTCCTAAGCCAGGCTTCTGACGGACGGACCGACTGACTGACGGACGGTATTTCTTTATAGTAATGGATGGATGGATAGAGCGTTGTATTGTTGCGTGGCACATACATCTGCCATCCTCTTGGCAAGGGGGGCATGGCACCTTGACCTCTGGCAACTAGTGGTTACCCGTGGCTCCGCCACTCGCATCTGGCACGGAAGACAGGCATGGAGGTGCATTGTGTTGTTCAGGTGTGTTACATAAGCAAAACGTGGCCAGCGGCTTGTTGCAGCATGTGACATTTGCAGCTACCGCAACCACTGCAGCTGCAGCATGATAGATTATAAATACATGCCAGAGCTCCAGGGCCGAGTTCCTCAAGCACACTGTTCCAGTGCCGAGTGTGAAGCTCAAACCCCGATGGCCTGGAACACCTCACGATACACAACATTCTTAGTGAACACACCAGCTGCAATAGCCGCAGTAGCTGCACGGAAGCCCCAACCACCAACACCTTGAGGGCACTCCAGATGCCAACCCGCGAGAAGGCAACATACAACTGACCATGCGAGAACACAGGGCGAGGCAGGTACACACCTGCTGCCTTGAGGGTCTGCACCTGCGCCTTGTTGATTGTCATGGCATATGCAACGCGCACTGGAAACTGGCGCCTGCACATATCAAAAGGCATAGCCTGTGCATCAGAGGGCTGCAGGTTCAGGCGTGGCAGCCGCACCACTCGGCCCTTTGCAGGGCCTGTGGCCACCTTTGCCTGGATGAAGTTGTCCATGAGTTTCGTGACCACCATGCGTGTGCCATTCGCCAATCCTGCAGACATGTTGCGCAGCAGAATGATAGGGCACCCAACGTGCAAGCACAGCTTGTGTGGCGGCAAGCCAAACATGCGCAGAGTGTTCAAAAACTCTGGTGGATACAGGTGACCTTGTTGCTCACCGCGCACCACTGAGTCAGCACTGCTGTACACACGGCTCTCAACCTGAACACCGTCAGGCCGGGGTGCACACATCCTTGCTGTCATCAGATCATTCACTGCATCAACATCATCATTCAGAGGCGTAAGGATCGCACGCTCCACAATGTACTGCTGTCGTGCAGCATCACCGCTTTGGCTGTCAATCTCCCCATACACAGCATCTATCAATTCCTGCAAAGTGCCCTCTTGCTGCCCTCCGCCACACACGACCTCATCAGGCAGGCGTATGTAATCCTCGCCTACAGCAGCGCATGTGGGCTCGGTGCCCTCGCCCACGCGCTGCAGCCAATCTGCAAACTGCTGCTGCTTTGCCGCTGTTGTTGATCACGCTGTGCACGGGCAAACAAATTCTGCACCCAATTGCGGCGAGGGGCGGGGTTTGCTGCAGGAGCTGCGCCACTGGCACCAACAGCTGCCACAACGACAGCAGCAGCACCGAGTAACATGCCTGCATTGCCTGCAGCAGCACCTGCGAAGCGGCACAGCAAACACAGTGCAGGACATTTACTTGGTCTGCCCAATCCCACAGGGATGCTAACGCACGCACACAGCTGCTTCGACGGCTGTCTGCAGCACTCTGCATTGCCATGCTGCCTACTGCGCAGGCAACTGAAGCCTTATGCAATGCGGCGCCAAAGCCCACTGCTCTGCCCCACGATAGCCTACTGCAGTGCCAGATGCCTGCTCACCTGTGCTGGGGTGGTCTGAGGTGGTGTTGCCCTGAAACTGCTGCTCCAGTTGCTGCACAAACTGGTGCCGCAAGCGCTCTTGCTGTGATGCTGTTTCTGCGCGTGCCACTGGTGGCTGCTGTGGCGGCAGCACGGGTGGCTGCACGGGTGGCTGTGCTGGCAGCAAATACCGCACCGAGTACTGCAGCGGTACGTCATACTCCTGTTCCAACTGAGCAAGCACATGCTGCAGGTGCTGCTGAGATGTCACCCGCAGCACGCGAGCTGGAAGAAGGACTGGCCGGTGCGGGTGCGCCTGCTCTGGCACTGTCACCTCTGCCAAGAACTGCGCTGATGCAGTCGTGACTTGGGGCTGGACTGCTGCACCTGCCTGCTGGGCTGCTGGACGCGCTTGCTGGGCTGCTGCTGCCGCAGCAGCACGGGCTGCCGCCTGTTCCTGCAAGCGCCGCTGCATAACCTGCAATGCATTCTGGTAGGCAGACTGCACAGGCTGCGGTGCAGTGAGCATGCTGGCAAGGAACTGTTGCTGCCGCTGCTGAACATTGGGTGGCAGCTGGCCCAATGGGTCCGTGGCAGCACCTGCAGGCAGGCAGGCAGGCAGGCAGGCAACATCATACATGAGTTGATGGAAGACATCAAGCTGAACATCAAACGTCCACAAATTGCTCTCATGGCAATTCCAACATGCCAGCATCGTTTGTTTTGCTTGCTGTGCTGCTGCTGCTGACGTACCTGGTGTGTGAGCTGCTGCTGGCTGAGCTCCATCTGTTGCAGGAGGACTGGCGAGTGGAGCTCCAATTGCAGCGGGGGAAACTCCCACTGCAACATCAACAATTGGCAGCAGGAATGGAAGCGTTTAGCGCAGCACACCTTGCCTCACAGTGACGATCACTGCTCTGCAAAAGTTCGAGAACACTGTGAAGACATCAGTGCCCGCACAACATTCATCCCAGCAAATCTCACCTTCCTCGTGTCGATCATCGCGATCTGCTTGCCTCGCAGCGTGCTGCTGCCGCTGCAGAGACGCCCTGCTGTTGGGTGTGGTGGTTGCTGCAGCCGTGGCAGTGATGGCCAGCAAGATCACGCTGATCACTGCCCACCACCTCAAGTACAACGTGTATGCATCATTCGAGCACCAAAGTCGTTCAGCGCTGTGCTTGGTGGTTACAACTGCGACGCATTGCAGGAACAGCGCTGATCGCAAGGTGCTGCATGTCACAGGTATGCGGTTGAAAAACCAAAGCGATTCGCGACGCTGCACTGCTTGTATCCACCGAGTTCCGCACACGCCCTGGGGTTCAAGGGCCAGGTCCTAAGCCAGGCTTCTGACTGACTGACGGACGGACGGACGGACGGACGGACGGACGGACCGTATTTCTTTATAGTAATGGATACATCGCACGCAGGATCAATATAAAGCATCAAAAAGCTTTTACGTTAGCTATTAGGCATAGAGGCATATCTTTATTGTCTGTGTAGCGCGTGTTTCGCCCGGTGCAATTCCAATCCAGATCAAGCCGAGTGGCCTTGTCTGGGTTGAGGGGCTGTGACTGGGGGTGAGCACTCACGCGCTCTCGCAGCAATCTGATGGGCAAAATCGATAACTTACATCTCAAAATCAATACAGTTGCGCGCTATTGTTCTCTTGTTGAGTAGGTTGAGAGATATGAAAACGCCCCCTTGGGGTGCAGCTCAAGTGTAATAAGGCTCTTAGAACCCTACAGCTCCAGATTTGATCCCTTGAACCGAGCTCAGCACTGTCCGACCACGAAGTGCCATAAAAATTACACAGTTCATGAACCTATGGCTGCTTTTTTATGCAGGGCTAAGCGTCAAGCAAGACCAGTGTCGCGTTTCCCTTGATACCCATGACCCATCCAGAGCTGGCGGAGCCTGTTCATTGCAGAACAGCAGGCGGTTCAGTGGAGCCGTTTATAGGTACCTGACTACTCAGGTGAAACTGTCTTACAGAATTGTACCCAATGACACTCAATGCTGCAGAAAAAGCAGGAGCCGATACATCTTCTGCAAGATAAGGGGCGGGGCGAGCTGTGTCGCTAGCAACCTACAAACAGCGCCGTGCCAATACCACCAATTTGAGCTAGCAGTGGAATACGCCGTCATAAGCTGCCACTGCACCTGCCAGCCAGCCCGTGGGCCCACCTGGCCAGACATAACGAAGTTGGGACCTCGGTTTGGGCTCGGCAGTTTGGGCCCTGTGTGTTAACAAACTCGGCACCCCAGGGGATGGTCAGCTTCTCCAATTGTCGTTTTAGCAATCCGATCTACGCTACGGACCAAGGAAACGATACGGTGCTTCAGAGCTGTTTCCCTACTGTCCTGCTCGTGGAGCTGCCTCTTCTAATGTTTGAATACAGCATCATATCGAACGTGTCAGATCTTTTGCGTTGACGTGTACGACCAGCTTGCTGCTGCCTGCTCAACAGCTACAGCATAGACACTCTCGCCAAGGGGCTGTCGCAGCTGGAGTTCATCATGGACTCGTTCCCGCATAACAACGGTCCCTTCACCGGAGGCACAGCAGTGCCTTCGCCGTTCAACTTGAACATGGGACAGCTTAGGGATACAGCACAGGATGCTGATGTGCTGCCTCCCAATCAAGCCACAGCTATTAAGATTGAAGCTGGCAGACCAGACCAAAGCTATCAGCAGCAGGGATATGGCGTGCAGGGGCCTGTACAGGCCGGGATGCTTGGGACTGGCCCTGACCTGCCTGCCGGGGCCTGGGAGCAGCAGCAGCAGCAGCAGCAGCAGTCAGCTGTGCGTACTGCAAGTCAAACCATGTCAGCAGCTGCAACCGCAGCACTGACTACTGCAGCGCGGCAGCAGTTGCTGCAGGCGATAGGCGGCATGCAGGGCATGACACCTGAAGCGCAGGCAGCGCTGATGCAGATGGTTGCAGGCATGGGCTCGGTAGACCACCACCATCAGCAGCAGTCTAGCAGCCCCATAAGGTCTTCCAGTGCCGTGTCATCTGGAAACGTGCTGCAGCAGGGCGAGCAAGGAGTACCAGCAGCAGCAGCACCAGCAGTGGCAGGGCTGGGAGCAGCAGCAGCAGCAGCACCCCTGACAGCAGCAGGTGACAGCACACAAGAGCTGGCTGACAGCTTGACAGATGTTGATGGCCTGCTGTCTTCATCAGCTGCTGCTAGCGCGTTTGCCGCGTTGTCAGAGACGCGGCACTTGCCGGCCTCCCCTCTGCCACCGCTGCAAACACTGCAGCAGCAGCAAGAAGACAGCGACACAGCACAGCTGGGCAGCCTCAAAGGCAACCTTAGCGTCCTGCCTGGCAGTCTCAAATCCCAGATGACATACAAGACGCGAGAGCTGGCTGCTGCTGCAGGTGCTGTGCGGCAGGGCCCTGCAGGCGCCAACTTGCGGCTTGCAGGCACAATCTGCCGCAGCAGCAGCGGCAGCCTCGTGGATGCGCTGCTCAGTGAGGCCGCGCGCGTTGAGGGAGGGCTGCTGAACGCTGGCCTGCCCCGCAGCGACAGCCTGCCTGACATGATGTGTGGGGAGCCCAGTGGGGCTGGCTACGTCGACCCAGTGCAGGCAGCGCTGGATGCTGCACTCGCATCAGGCGGCATGAACAGCGTGCGAGACTGCCTCAGGGGGATTGCCGCCATGGACAGCTCTCTACTCAAGGTGAGGTGACTGGTGTGCTCTGCCAAGAACCCAATTATGCATGCCCCATAGTTTTGACAAGGGCCAGGGCTGCTGCTGCCAGCTGCACACCCAGGTTGCAGCAGCTGGACACCGGTTTGGTCTTTGGTGCGTGTTTCTGTCTTTGTTTTTCAAAAAGTGTGACGGTTGAGATTTGGGCCCAGTCATCGAAGGCCAGTGGGAGGTCGTACAAGACGTGCCGGAAGCCCGGCCCTTCGCCGTCCAAAGCTCCGAGGCAGTTTCGATTTAACAGATCAAAGACACTATCGTGCGTTATGTTTTCAAGCACTGAATAGTTTAAGTGCACTCGATATAACGCCACACCTAGGCTTTGGGCCAACATTGGGCAGCACGAGTCTGTTGAGAGCAGAGTGGACTGCTACCCATATTCTAGCCACGCTGCGAGTACAGTATCTCTGTCACGACTTAGTGTTCATGATACAATCAGCAACCGCATCAGGAGGCTGGGCTGGGCCTTAGCCCCATGGCTTTGGTGCTTCAGGTGGCTAGCCAGATCTTTTGGTCCACAGGCGTGCTTCCAGCAGCCCACCACAGGGCTTCCTGCTCATTTCAAGCTGCCTATCAGCCCAATATCACTTGATGATGGCCTATTCGGTTGAGTTATGGCCACTGCAGTGCTCACACACATCTACTATGCTGTGCTTCTGCAGGGGCTGGACTCTGCGCTGCCGTTCACTCTCTCGGGCTTGGGATCCCTGCAGCTGTTCATGGATGGGCCTTCTGAGCTGCTGGAGTTGGGAGCAGACGATGCAGCTCCAAGGGAGCCTGCACAGCAGCACGTGCAGCCACGGCAGGCGCATCAACCAGCAGCGGCACAGCAGATGCAGCAGCAACCTGTTGTTCAGCCAGCCTTGCAGCAGCAGCAGCAGCAGCCCATGGGCACGCCACGCGCTACTCCTGTGGCCACTCCCTTCTCAGGTATCAGCCTTCTCCCAGGTGCAGATGCAGTACAGCCCTCAAGGATTGTCACCAGTGCCCCTGTCAGCCCAGCAGCAGCAGCAGCATGTGTTCCCGGCATTGAATATGGGGCACGCACTCTAGGCAAGCCTCCTAGCCTCTCTGGCAGGACAACAGCAGCCATCTTTTCCTACCATGCAGAGCAGCAGCAGCAGCCACAGCAGGATGTGTGCACGGACATGACCAGCAGCGTGTTTGCAACACACATGGCATCTGGTGGGCTGCAGCCGCAAGCGCCGCTCAACGCAGCAGACACCTTCAACTTCCTGCCAGCACGCGGGCAGGAGCAGCAGCCCCAGCTGCGGCCGCGGCTGAGTGCGCTGCGGGCAGCATCCCTGCAGCGCCGCCTGCTGCAGCCGCCGCCGCAGCAGCCGCAAGTGCAGCCACAGATGCTGCAGCAGCCAGCACCTGAGCTTGGGCTGTATGGCATGCACACTGAGCCAGGCAACGCCATGCAGCCAGGACCAGGCCAGCAGCTGCAAATGCAGCAGCAGCAACTGCAGCAGCAGCTGCAGCAGCAGTTGCCGCAGCAGCTGGGCGGCGTGCTTGGTGGCCTGCTGGGCATGGGCCAGCAGCAGCAGGACACGCTGGACGGGCTGCTGGGCCAGGTCAACCAGGAGCTCATGCGGGAGGCGGGGGCACGGCAGTACACTGCGCTGCAGTTTGGCACACTGGACACAATAGGCACGCCAACAGCTTCAGCGGCTGCGGCAGCAGCAGCAGTGGCAGGGTTTGGCTTTGGGCCAACTTCGCTGGGGATGCCAGGCGGTGTGCAGCAGTGGCAGCAGCAGGGAGGCCTTGCTGCTGCCGGCTTTGGCGCTGCTGCTGTGCCTGGCTGGCTGGATGGGGGGCTGGGCCAGTTTGGTGGCATGGGCCAGCAGCAGCAGCAGCAGCCGCAGCAGCAGGTGATGATGCAGGGCATGCAAGGTGCAGGCGCAGCAGCTGACAGCAACCAGGAGGTTGTCAGGTGAGCGGGCGCTGGCTGTGGTGTGCTGTGAAGGGTGATGGCAGCGTGCTGGCAACTGCAAGGTTCTTGACAAAGCGCAGAGTGCTCTGTGCCTGAGCAAGGTTTAGTGTGGTTAACCCAGGGTTAAACCAGGGTTAACCCAATGCTGCAACGTGAGCAGCGGTGGACATTCCAACTCTGCTGCCGTTCGCTTGCACAACCGCACTTGCAAGCTTGCACAACCACAGGTGTCGGTGCACCACTCCTGCTCATGCTCACCGCTGCCACCTCTCTGCACCCCGATCGCGCCTGCAGGTACTCGCGCGTGATCACCTGCAAGACCTACCTCAAGCGCCTCAACATCACGCAGCCCATGGCAGAGCACCTGCTGCCCTACCACGACCTGCACGCGCCCCCAACGCGGCGCAGCAGCGGCGGCTGCACAGGCATGGACGATGACGGGGATTCCCCGCGTGGCAACAGCAACGGCAACAGCAAGCCGGGCAGCAGCTACGAGCTGCTGTTCAAAGAAGATGTGGCGGTGGTTGACCGGGAGGGCGCACGCTTCAGGGTGCAGTACGAGGGCGTGAGCTGCAACCAGCAGAAGCACCTGCGGCTGACCAGCGGCTGGCGCGACTACATCCGCGCGCACGACGTGCAAGTCGGTGAGTGAGCAGCGCGGCAGGCTGATGCGTGCAGTGCAGCCGTGCAGCGTTCAACGGTGTAGTTTGACATGCTAAGAGCCGAGAATGCAACCAGAAGTTCACCATGGTGGTGTTGAGCTGCTGGTGCGGCTGTTCAGGACGGCACCAGAAGCATCGTGCGGCCTGCATGTGCGCTTTGCAACCACGTCTGCTGCATGCATCCTGGGCATCCCATGCCCACTTCTGCCGCAACTGTGCCTGTTTTGCTGCTGCAGGCGACACGGTGGTGTTTGAGCGGCGCGGTGAGGAGCGGCGCGTGCTGTACTGCAGCATTGTGAAGGGGGACGGCCCACCCGCGTCAGACAGCCCGCCAAGCAAGCGCAAGCGCGTGTCGCGCGCACAGGCCGTGCAGCGTCTGGAGTAGGCCTGCCTCTCACAGAGTTGCGATGAGACGGCCGTGCTGCTGCGCAGTGCGGCAGCTGAGTGTGGCTGGGGTGTTGACCTCTAGCTGCGCTTGGACTGCAACCGAATCATTGATTTTGGCTGGTTCTGGGCAGCACATTGATCCCGTGGGGTGTTGGCACTGGGTGGACTGTGGGCTGCGCTGCATTGACCTTTGGGGTGTGCATGCGCACAGGGGTATATTTGTTGAGTGTTGGATGGTGTGCTGGTGTTGGGGTATGGGTGTGGGCGCTGTCTGAGAGGCGGCTGTGGCGGACTGGGCGCAGCTTCGGCTCCTCGATGGTGCATTCGCACATGAGTCTAGCTGCAGCGCAGCATGCCATACTTCTTCTCTCGTGTAGGTGTGCCAGACATGCATGTGCAGCAATGGTTTTGTATCCAGAAGGGTTTTACAGGTCGCAAGACAACGTGGGAGGGTTGTGTGCTGCACCAGACGCCTCAGCCTGTACAATACACAACATGCCAAGCGAAGTTCGAGTTGTTTGGCCCTCATCAGGCAGAACCTCCTGCGGTCACGTGCATTGCGTTGCACAGCTGATGTCTGCAGGGCACGCGTTACACCAAAGGCACCATCTTCCTGCACGCGTTACACCAAAGGCACCATCTTCCTGCCAGGTCATGGGGTTACATAAGATGACAAACACATGGGATGAAAGAGCATGCTGTGGCTGTGCTGTTACTTTGCCTGTGCCCTGCACAGGCTTGCTATCTCAAGGGGTATCTCCAGAAGATGTGAGTTTGCGCTGCTGAGTAACACCTGGTTTGTGGAAACAGGGTACTTTGTCATACGGCGGTTCAAGTGTCGTACAACGTATGCGCAGGCATGCCGCGGAGTTTGCGCCCAAAGTTTGCAGACTGGGTGGCGGTGTCGTTGCTCAGCAACACAGTATCAGGGCTTCATGATCAAAGCTGGTGGCACCAGCCTCTGTTTAGGCCGCTCCTCTTTGCGTGCTGGTGTGTGGAGGCGTATCATCAGTGCAGGCAGCCGTCAGCTGAGGGCTCGGCAGCTGGGTGGCTTACAGGCAGTCGATGTCATTTTCAGAATGCCTTGGTTGTGATTGGGTCATTGAATCAGCCTGTTACATCATCATTGCAGGCGTCATCACCATATGCATGCACCCGGTGAGCAGTGCTCACTTGACTTCCAAGGTGCCCTCCACGCGTCCAGATTGCGCAATTATACCATTCGAGTCGAGTAAGCTGTACTGTGTTGCCCAGTTGTTTTCCAGCTGCCACAAGCTAGAGAGGGTGGCAACGTCAGGTATTTCAGATAGCCTGTGGGCTTTGCTTGGTGGGCTGCGATATGTGCATACCATTGCAGATACGGCGTTCATTCAAAAGCGTCAGACAGAAGCATCCGGAAGCACCAGGCACACACAGGCATCTGCACGCCTGCAAGAGTCCAGCAGGCAGTTGTGCGCCTGCAACACACGTGCCATCTGCCAGGGGTTCTGTCTGCTGTATAACACTTTCAGCCTTGGGGCTCTGTATTGCAGTTGTGCCATTCACAATTGGGTAGGTCTAGCAGCAGCAACCACTTGTTTGTGTGCGGCAGCACTGTGTCTACCAGCACATGCTGCTTGCGGCATGCAGGAGGTGGTATGCCTAGTCAGTCACAGCTGTAACATCTGTAGGCCCACCTACTAGGCTGCAGCAGCGCGCATGTTGTGCCAATCAGCCAAGGCGGCGTGCTGCTTGCAGCACTAGTGCCACTGCCACAGTGTGCTGAGCTGTATTGGTGTTCAGCTTACAGATGACTGCTTGTGACCGTGTTCCTGCTGGGGCTGCAGCCCCTGCACATCAACATTGTCGAGTTGAAGAACACTTCAGATTTGGTTTTGTTTGGTTTCAGATTTGGTGTGTGCATAGATTTAGTCCAGTATTGCCCCAGGTTCGCTGCAGAATTGTGGCTCTTGCAAGACAGCTTGTCTGTATGCGGGAACTGCCCAGGTCTTTCTGTTGAGCCTGCGTGCATCCGCAGTGCGCAGCCTTGTTGCTTGCTTGAGAACTGCTGGCAGCTTTGTGCATGGGTGCATGGGTGCATACAAATTGCTTCCACCAGGAATGTTGTAGGTCAGCCTGCAGGGGAGCATGTTGTTCTGTGTAGCCAGTATACAAGCAGCAGCTGTTTCCTTAGTGACCTGGTTGAGGTGCACAGTTTCTGCTTGAGCTCATTGCTATTCCTCCAGGTCCGCAGCAGCAGTGCCTGGGCAGCTGCTCTTCGGCATCGGCCGCTAATGCAGGCAGTTGCACGCGCGGTGCATGCATAGCAGACATAAGATAAACTGTTGTTGCTCTGGCGTGCCCAGTCACTGTTGTTGCTCTGGCGTGCCCAGTCACTGCACGCGCGGTGCATGCATAGCAGACATAAGATAAACTGTTGTTGCTCTGGCGTGCCCAGTCACTGTTGTTGCTCTGGCGTGCCCAGTCACTGCACGCGCGGTGCATGCATAGCAGACATAAGATAAACTGTTGTTGCTCTGGCGTGCCCAGTCACTGTTGTTGCTCTGGCGTGCCCAGTCACTGCACGCGCGGTGCATGCATAGCAGACATAAGATAAACTGTTGTTGCTCTGGCGTGCCCAGTCACTGTTGTTGCTCTGGCGTGCCCAGTCACTGCACGCGCGGTGCATGCATAGCAGACATAAGATAAACTGTTGTTGCTCTGGCGTGCCCAGTCACTGTTGTTGCTCTGGCGTGCCCAGTCACTGCACGCGCGGTGCATGCATAGCAGACATAAGATAAACTGTTGTTGCTCTGGCGTGCCCAGTCACTGTTGTTGCTCTGGCGTGCCCAGTCACTGCACGCGCGGTGCATGCATAGCAGACATAAGATAAACTGTTGTTGCTCTGGCGTGCCCAGTCACTGTTGTTGCTCTGGCGTGCCCAGTCACTGCACGCGCGGTGCATGCATAGC
>CADDIJ020002508.1:0-28743 GCA_902809745.2 Tetradesmus lagerheimii | reverse complement strand
CTGGGTCATGATGGCTGACTCAGTTTCATCTGTGCAGCTAGGATCTTGAAGTAGACATGCATGGCATTGCTGTCCTAGCTCTGCTTCAGAACATATGAATGTTTGGTATGTCTGCTGTTGCAGACTTGCTGTAAAACACCCAATTTGACCATTACTTTTGTGTCAACCTTTATATCATCGCCGAAGCTGCAGATGCGGATCATGCTGGCTTCCACGCACACCTTTGTCAGTGCAAGCTCAATATATTTTCCGTTGTTTGCAGAAGGAGAGTCCGTTGAACCAGCGTAGTAGCGTATGGTGCAGTGGAGACGTACATTGGTGCAAGCCCCTGGTGCTAGGAAGCCAAGCCAGTGGCTGCTGGAGCTGTAGGAGCGCAATAATACTCAGTGCTGTGCGCGTGCTTTGACTGTCGGTGAGAACTGCTGAGGACGCCACGTGTCTGCCTGACCGCAGAATCACTGCTCCTTGTGGCGATCGACAGCTTGCATCCTGCTGAACTGAACAAAAACCAACGCTTTCGTTATTACGCTCCGCCGCGTCGTGTTGTCGATGTGTGCAGAAGCAGGGCTCGCTTGCTGCTGACCCCTTGAGCAACAGCAGTACTCAGTGCAAGGCGCAGCAATAGACATGCCGCAGTCCACAAGCGACAGTGGAGGCAGTGAGCGCTGCAGTTCTGGCGAGTTGCCCGCTGTAAAGCCACAGAAAGGCACAGGCGTGTTTCTGCCGCGCTCTGCAGCAGGCAGCAGGGTGCGATCACGGCCGTGCAGACTAGCACCCAGCAGCAGCAGCAGCAGCGGCAGCAGCAAAGCCTTAGCCGCTCCTACAGTGGCAGCAGTGTACCATGGTCTAGTCCAGGCGCAAGGAACACAAACGTGACAAACTGCAGCGACCGCGGCAGTGGCAGCTACAGCAGCAGCATCCCATGGCAGCACCATCAGGAGCAGCAGCAACGCGGCCGCTGGCCATTACCAGGAACCGCAGCAGCGCCAGCAGCAGACGGCACATGCAGGATTACCACTACCAGCTGCAGCAGCAGCAGCAACAGCAGCAGCAGCACTACTCTGCGCCGCTGCCGCACCCAATCGCTGCACAGTATGCTGTGGCAGCAGCAGCAGCGCTGACATTACCCTTTGCAGATGAGCACGATGACGTGCTGTACCTTGACGGCCGCGGCGCAGGGTTTAAAGACCCGTCAGACGGGGTTTTAGGGTGTAGCCTGGATGCCTGCAGTGATGAGCTGCTCTTTGAACCTGGCAGCTTGCCAGGCGGTTGAACGGCAACACTTTGAACGGCAACAGCCCGACAAATAACAATATGACGGTTGCAGCTGATCTGAACAGCAGCTAGGCGCAGCTGCAAGGTGGCATTTACGGTAATGGATCAGTAAGCGGCTTACTTGGCAGCTCCTTGGGTGCTGCTGTTGGGCCGCACTGGACTGATTCAACGGCTCTGGATAACGGCTTGCTGCCTGCTGCCTGCCTGCCGCTGCTGCTGTTGCTGCTGCTGCTGCTGCCTTGCTGGCCTTGCTGGCCTTGCGTGCCCGCTTTTCCATCTCTTTCGTGTTGAGCAGCCCCATACCTTCATCGTCGGACGCATCTTCGTCAGACTGCAGGCACGTGTTACAATACAAAGTGCAGTGCAAAGACAGCATGAGCTCAGGTGATAGCATCCGCATGCAGCCGTATGTGGTTTGCAACACAATGCACTCCGCTAAAACAAGCGCTAGCCCACTCCCCCTGTTACAACGAGTTGCATAGACATGCAGGCATGTGTTACAAGACAGAATGCTTGACGCAGAAGCCTACTGCCAGTGTGCTTCCTGCCTTGTATGAACCTGGATCACTTGCGGTGCAGTACTTGAATGTGACAGGGTCACTGGCTACGTGCCTCTGCACTTCCTCTCGCAGCAGTTTCTGTGCTGAGCTAGCAACCTGCAGTTGCATGCAGCCCATGTTGCAGGAAAACAGTAATGTGTCAGCAGGCGCGTGGCAGTGGCAGGTTGCCATGCATGTGACAGCAGGTGCGTTGCGGTGGCAGCTTGCCATGCACGAGGTAAGAACAACATCAAACATGAGTCCTGCATGCTTGTGTTTGTGCAGAAAGCTGCTGATGGTGGTGCTGCTGTTGCTGCTGCTCGTATCAGTATAGCCTGCTGAGAACTCAGCAGAAGGAGCAGCAGCAGCACCACCACCACCATCAGCAGCCGCAGCTGCTGATGCATGCAGCCCTCGCTGCTGCTGAGGCTGACCCACATCAGGCAGCACATACTGACTGTGATGTGTGTTTGCGTGACGGTATCCATTCGAGCCAGATATCCAGACGCGGCAAATCTTGCAGGTGGAGCCCAGCAGTATCCCATCCTGGCTGAAGTTAAAACCAAGCACGTTTCTATAGCGTGCTGTCTGACTGCGATCGCGTGCTTCCAACTCCAGACCCGCTCTAGCAAGTCGACGCAACATCAGGCACTGTGCTTTGACATTGACCGAAGTGTTATTGATCTTATCAGAACAAACTGCAACAGCTCAACAGGGAAGATGGAAGAAGACGGCAGTGGTTATGGCCATGCCATGGTGGGCACTGTCATGTTGGCGAGTCTGTCTGCTTTATGACATGGTAAGACACCAGATCGGCATTCTCTAAGGTTTATTTATGAACGTTTAAGACGCAATCGTCCTTAAGTACTCGTTGTCACAGCGAGTGCGCTCGCCGAGCTCCCGCATCGACAATATGTTCGGGTCTGTCACGGCACATGCAAGAAATTATATTCTGTAACTTGTAACAGCTGTTATAGCAGCGTCAATGGCTCAGCAGAGCTTGTTTGTTGGGGTGGCCCGGCACATGCCGCACGTGCCCCAGCAGTACACCATCAGTGCTTTACTGACATCAGCGCCCACGCAGTGCCCCATCAGTGGTATCAGTGCTACATCAGCAAATGCACGTTCTCAGACTGTGACATGTTCAACCGTGACAGTCTCAACCAGGCTTTGAGAGAGCACCAGTACGTTCATTTTGGGCACGTATTACGTATCATACGTACATAGTACGCGTACTTCTTGAGTACGCAGTGGGAGTACGTGGGCCAGTGCTGCAGCGTGCACCAGGACTTGCTGACCACTGTTATAACAGTACCAAGGTAACCTGCTGCACACAGAGGCATGCCAAACACATTAACGGGCCCCTGTGCTGCGTCCATACGATGATCTGGCTATTGTTTCGGTGACAGGTAGCACGCGGACACGGGCGAGCTGCCTTGCTCTAGCGGTGAAGATTTGCACTCGTCAGGTGTCGATTGGCTTCGCAGGGGTGACTGTTGTGATAATGCGTAGTTAAAGCGATGGTAATTCGTTGTTGAAAGTTATCTATCATGTCAGATAGCCGTGGCTTAGCAGCTGATACGTGTACTACAGTGCAGAAGGTATGAACCTTGGCACCTGGGCCTTGTGACTGCGTATACGTTGCCCTAGAGCGGTGTAAACCACAAAGCAGGGGTCCAATACATATATAAACAAACGTGAGACGTTTATAGACAGTCTGTAAGCCTGCTACAGGCCAGTGGCACTTGCAGGAGCTCGGCAGCAGCAGCAACAGCAGCAGCAGTGTACTGCCACTGCGTACTGGCCCTGACAAGGCCACGTACTGCGTACTCACAGTACATACTACGTCCGGGACGTACTGACGTACTGGTATTCTCTGGTCTCAACTACGTATGTTATCATTAGTATGCGTTGGGTTGTAGGGGAGCTGCTGCGTTATGTGTGGTACTGCTTAGCCCATGCTTTGCGCATGACATCACACTACTGTTTGCAGGGAGGGTGAGGCGTGGTGCCCATGCCGAATTGTATGGCTTGTAAGGATTAATTATTATTATCACTGGTTGCAACTGTCACTGCGGCAACTGCCCATGTTGCAGCTGCACTGGCTTTTGTGGGTGCATGGAGCTTTGACTAGACCAACATGTGGGCATAAAGACGCAGCTGTAAGGTGTTTGCACAGCTGTGCCACAGCATACACTGTCTCAAGTGTTGCAGGCACAGCAAGCAGCTGGCATCCTGTGACGTCACCGGACGTCGACGTTGGTTGCAGTACATTGTTGAATATGGCAGTGAGGTCTGGTTTCCGTCAACTGCAAGGCAACTGCAACAGATTGACAAAGTGCAGACTGACAGCATCAAGTGCTCAATGCGTTGTGGCAAGGAGCGCCCTTGCACTTCACTTGTTCTGGCTGAATGGGGTGTGAAGCCATTGCACATGTGGCTTCATCAGAGGGCGATGGAGTATTACTTTAGGGTTCAGCGTATGCAGAACTGTCGGTTGCCACATCAGGTGTTTTCAGCTGAGTGGAAGCGCCCTAGTGGTGCTGTTGCGGTGACACCTTGGCATAAGTATGTGCAGAGTTTGCTTTGCAAGTATGGTGTGGATGTTGAGGCGGCGGCTGATCGAGCTAATGCGTGCAAGAATCACATCAACCGTCAGGTCAGGAAGCTGCATGCAGACAGAATTGTTTGTGAATCACTGCAGCACTCTACTTTGAGCCGTTACATCACGCATGTGCACCCTACACATGCTGATACCATGCGTTTTAAAAGGGCTAGGCCCTTTTTGTGTTCTGGTGCGCCAACGCGTGGTATTGAGTTGCTGATGCGTGTTCGAATGGGCTGTCTTTGCGTGCATGAGCGTACCAGTCGTTATGGTGGCAGCAGAGCTGATTCTAACACAGCATGTCCTGCTTGTGGTCAGGGTGTTGAGTCTTTGTCACATCTGATGTTTGATTGTCCCGCTACTTCTGCTCAGAGGGATACTATGCTTGATGAAATTCGGTCTGTTTTGCGTGATGTTGCTGGCGGCGCTGAAAAATTGCGCAATGTGTTGTCGTTGACTGATGCATCCACTAAGTTGTTGCGTTTTGTTTCTGATGATATTTGGGGTAGTAGGGGTGTGTGCCGAGTGATATCTAGGAGCATTGCTGAGTATCTTGTCCAAGCTTGGGATGTGCGTAATAATTGCAAACACAATGGAGCAGTGCTCCCTCTTTCTTCCGCTCCTGAGGGGCGCGGGGCCGATGGCGTTGATGCTATGGCTTAATGGGTAACATGATGATGATGATGATGGTTGCAGTACATCAAACATACAATTTTGTACCTGCGTTGCTGCAATGCTGTTGGAGCAAACAGCCTTACTCCAGTTCATCGCGTCGCATTCAACATTGATGTTGATCATGTGCCACTGTAGAGGCGCTGCAGCGCCTACGCCGTTGATGGTCACCAACGGTTGCATGCATCATCATCATCAAATTACCATATCAAGCTTGCATGCAGTGTGGTCATGTTGTGCGAAGGTCTTACCAGTCATTGGGTGTAACCTGCTCGTGTTTCACTGGTTGAAGTTGCAATTGACAGTCAAATCCAGAATCCTCATCACCATGCCAGCTGCTCTAGAGAAGAACTTCAACAGACTCTGGGCTGCCTTTTCCTGTATGAAGCCAGGCACGTGGTAGCGAAGCCCGTGGCGGGAAAGGTTCTGCCCCAAACCAAAAGGGCTTGCCATTTAGAAACCGAAGAGATGATCTTTGATGTCCGAGCAGCTTGAAAGCAATGCAGCTCACCAATGTACTGCAAGTTGCAGTCTGCAACAGACAAAATGTCAGACAAGCGCCAGTCAACACCCACCGATAGTCAAAGCATAAAAATGTGTGAACGCATACAGTGTTTTTGGATCTCTGGACGTCAACAAGAGGGCTCCCGCCCGCCATGCCTCATGCACACGTCGAATAATGATGATGATGATGATGACGTCGAATAACATAACTGCACGTGGACCCTCAGTGTTCACATGGCTTCACATACGTGCCAGTACAGACTCCAGCAGGCACTTCTAGACAGTCAAGCGGCAATGCGAGGATACTACCTTGAACACAAATACAGCCGAAGTCCATTGCATGCCACAGGCGGCCCGTATCAGCTGCCAGCACACCAGTGCGATATACCTTGCTGCTGATCCATCTAGCTACTCCCTTGGTACCAAATAGTGCCTATCTCTCGATAGGAGTGTGGCAGCAGCAAGCAAGCAAGCGTTTTCCTACGGCTGAACGCCAGCACGAGTTCTAGTCATGGGGCAATCTAGCTCAAAACAGCATACACCAGAGTGCTTATCGCTTGAGAGGCTCAAGTCCCTAGATACCCTGAGCATCCATAGGGTCGAGGCGGAATATGTGTACCGGGCAATGCACAGGGGCTGGTGAGCACAGGATCGGCTTTTTAGTGTGCATGTATGAGCAATGCGCCCTAATTGTCTTGTTTATGAGCTTTGTGAACAGAGCATGTGCAGCACGTGCGCCCGATCTGTCCTGCGACCGCTCTGCGTCGACAGGGCAATCCGCAGATGGAGGGTAATCTGCACAACAGCTGCAACTCATCGTATTCATCTTTTTGTGCGTGCCACCTAGCTCGAAGAGCCTGCTGAATGATCCTTGTGTTGCTGCTCTGCCTGCTGCATCCTCAGGTATGGCTACGGCCCACGCAACGCAGTGAACGGCACACCACCTCCTGCGAGTCCCCTCTATGACAGCGGAGATGATGAGCCGGCTGAGCCCAGCAGCGTGATAAACGCACTAGCAGGTGCGGCAACAGCCTGATGTTGAAATTACAGTGCTGTTGCATGCCATTCATATGCTTGCACACAAGCTAGGCAGCTCACATCCACCACGTGTACCGTGCAGCCGTCTCCAGCCAACAACACGTTTTTACGCTTAAGCAAATATCGCTACGGGGCTGTAAAGTGAAGCAGCGCTCTCTGTTTCGTGCTCTGCGTCCATGCTGCGCCAATCATACCTTGTGCTGAAGCTTCATTGTCGCAACTGGCACATGTAACACCCTTGCAGTGACGGTACCCCCAATGAGGAGCCAACAGCTGCAATCGGTCACCAGCAGCAGCAACAGCAGCAGAATGCGCCGCACGAGATCAGCAGGCTTATGCCCTGCCTCTGATCAGTCAGGCATCCTGCAAGCAGCAGCAGCAGCAGCCGCACACCCCCATGATCTGCTCGCACGCACAGCATCTGCAGCTGCAGCAATTACTGCTGCAGAAGTCGCTGCGGTTGCTGCGAGCACCAGCAGCAGCAGAAGTTCAGGCATCTTGCGGCGATCCGGCAGTGGCAGCAGCAACAGCAGCAGCGGCAGCAGCCGCCATGGCCATGGCCGTGGCAGCAGCAGCCGCCGGCGCACAGCAGAGGACGTACTGCAGCATGCACCTGTAGTGCCTGCAAGTAAGGCAGTGCGATTCGCAGGAGCACACCGTACTGCAGGCGGTACGATTGTGCTGCCATTGTCATCTGCAGCTCTAACAGCTGCCAACAAAACCGGCCACCTGCTGCAGCAAGATCTGTCACTTGTTACTAACAGGGCAAGTAACGTGGACACAGATCTGCAGCCGCTTCACCACCTGCATCTGATGCAGCAGCGGAGGCACACGCAGCACCACGCGACACACCACCAGCACCACAGGCAGCGGCAGCAGCAGCAGATTACTGCTTGTGCACAGCTACAGGTGCACAGTGACGGGTGGTACCTGTCACCAATGGGCAAACTGGCTGAAATCGCTGCATCTTGAATGGCTTGTTTTCAGCTGATCCAACGTTTGTCTGGATGCAGTGTTACTTGCGGCATGTCGCTGTGCACCACGTACCAGAGCAACTTGCTCTAGTATGGGGCCAGTGACTACCCAGCTCATGAGTTCGTACACACGCATCCGTGCTGCTGTTTCTGGTGTGAGCGGCAGGGGTTGCGCTGGGGTATTGTGGTTGTATCTAGATGGCTGAAATGTTTCTAGCTGGCTGAAATGGCTAGCAGACAGTCAAGCACTGAAGCATTAGGTGTGCATGTACATACTGCCATCGTCTGTGCAGGCTAGGTGACGCTGTGCACATTGCACAGCTGCAATGCATCGGTGTGTTGGGTGGGAGATGCTGCTGCTGCTGCTGTGCGGCTCTTCAGGGAAGGAGGTGCGGCAGCTGCTCTGCAGTCGGAGGTATGTCAGTTGTAGCTGCTGTGATGATGTGATGATGTGGCGGACCCTGTTGCTTGGCCTGAGTGGCCCTTGAGGCTGCTTTTCATTGCAGGCATTTTTGACTAGTCTGGGGAGCGATATGTGCGATTACGTTGGTATAGACACACCAGATACTATCCGGCCACAAGCAAGCAATGCTTTGGCACTGGTTGCATCGGAAAAAGGCGCTAGTAACTGTTCTTTGTGCCACGCGATTGCATGTTAAGGACTTCCATGCCACACACTTTTTGCACACTCAATGATTGCCACTGCAGGCAGTTTTGAGGTGGGGTTTCACTATGCAGTTCCAACTAGTCCGGGGGGTGTGATGACAGCAGGTCACATCAAGTGATGCACCGCGTTGCAGGACTGATAGGATTCATACGTGCAATTGCTACACGTTCTGGTGCGGTCATAGGGCTCTAGCGCACTGTGTTTTGTGCCGCCCGGAACTACTGGCAGCAATGATAGAGTTTCAGCAACTTTACCTTTGTGTTACCTATAGTACATACGCTGCACAGGCCTTATGCACTGCTGCTGCTCGTCACTAGCAGTGGCACAGCGTACTTTACATATACTCTATGCACAGAGACTGACCCAGTTGTTATAGCATGCTGCGCCTGCTATGCAGCTTACGTACTGCCTCGCGGGCCTTACCAGCTGGTAGGAATTGATCAGGCACGTACTCAATTCCACGCCTTGTGCTCGGTGTGAAGTTTGCATCGGAGCTCAACGTTTTGCATGGTGGTGTTGCTCTTGTAGTCGATAGGCAAACTTTCCATGGCATGTTGACAGTGGTACTCTAAGCACTTTGTCATGCTACAAATGCCTGTTACTGCAGGCTCAAAGTCCAATGATTTGAGTGCCCGTTGTAGCTGCATGTGTACGCATTGCAGCAGATGCGAGGATCGCTGACACACCAACTCTTAGCCACTGCTGTGCTCCAATAGCATGCTGATGCAGCACACATCATCAGCATGTTGTTGTCATGCCTTCTTTTGAGTCCACATCACAGCGGGTCATGCGTAAACAGGAGAGCTCGGGTTCAGGAAATATGGGTCTAACGGGAGCTGTGTGATCGCTTGTTAGCATGGTGTGAGATGCAGCAGCATGAAATGCATGTGTGGCAGGACATCTGTCGTGCTTGGTTACCGAGGTGCATAGCGAGGGTCCACCTGCAAGCTCTGCAGTGCGTTGAGGCAGCAGGGTTTTGGCTGTGCTTGAAACCCAATGCAGGGTGTTGCAGTACAAGCCGTGTGTGCAATTTTTTCTTGAGTTCATTCTGGCACAGTGAGGTGCTACACAGGAGTGAGTGGGGCTTGGGTAGGTGGTGGGTGGGGTAGATGTGAGTTGTGTCACACCACTCGGTGTGCTGATTGCGGTGTGTATGGGCCTGTAGTAGCTAGGTGTACTGTCTGTTGAGGCTTGTGTCTCTGTATGTCACACAGACTTGTGTGCGTTTGCAGCGAGGGTGTGTGTAACGCAGGCTGTGTAGGTGTGTTGTTGTGGTGCCGTAGAGATATTCCGCACTGTAAAAGTGTGTGCTGTGTTGATAGCAGCTTCTGCCGTGTGTGTGCTGTGTTGATAGCAGCTTTTGCTGTGTGTGTGAGCTGGGGTTGCTGGCAGTTTTGCCGCAAGCTGCAAACGTTGAAAAACGCTACAGCAGCTTGCGTGTAGCAGCATCGTGTGATGATCTGCTGCACAGCCTTTTTGTCAAGCGGCACCTTGGGAGGGCGTGTGTGTTGCCGCGAGACATTTGCGTGGACACAGGGTACTTTGTGAGCAACCTTGCAAGCGTCGCCGACGTGGCAACTGTGTGCATGTATGCGTGATCTGCTAGATTCACAACAGCTGAACACACAGCAGCAGGCCAGCTGCCTGACGATTTTGCATTATGCCTTGTGAGTTTTGCATGATGTCCCCTGGAGGGCCGCGGATGTGTGTGCGGGATTGTCTGCTGCTGTGCTTGCATTGCTCGTCACGTGTTACATTTGACCTGCCAGCTAGCAGCCAGGTTGTCACTTTTGACCTGGCTGTATCATGCTGGCAGGATAAGTGTGTGGGCTACGAGTTCTAAACATGCGTATGTTTGTCAGTATTGGCAGGCCTCTACTGCAGCTGAGTACTACCAGGGGTATTATTAGGGCGTCACCAGTTTCGCATCTGATCAATTGTTGGGTGGTGAAACAGCAGCACGGGTAGTGTTGTGCACTTGTGGCGCCATTTCAACCTCGATGGAAGCTGCCAACTGCAGCGCTATATTGCATTGTCACTGGGCTTCGGAAGTGATGCTGTGCTTTTTGAGGCTCGGCAAAGTCCCCAGATTGCTGCATTTTTGCGCCTGTGTGCATCTGCACTACAGTGGCTGATTGCATGGTTTAGTCAGGTCGGTGTTCAGTCACCACGTGGCCTTTCGCCCGGATTGCGAGTTGAGGTTGCAGCAGTAGCACCTTCCGCTGTCAACTGCTCCTCTCAACTGCGGGCAAGTGGCTTGCTGAAGCAGTTAGTACAGCTATGCACAAACATCATTTGAAGTTGGTGTTATCGGCCATGTTAGTGACTGCTCCATGTGCAGCAACCTGGAAGTGCCTGAGCTGCCAACTTATCCGTTTTTGAGATTTCAACATTAGGTTTCTGAGATGCCAACATTGAGAAGAAGAGGGGTTACAGGGTGTGTTCAAGCAGCTTCGTCGCAACGGACACCAGCTAGAAAAGGGAGCTGCAAATGGCTCAGCGCGGGCCGTCACTCAAGTGAGACCCAACCCCGGGAAAATGGTCTCTGTGGGTAAGTTTTGGCATATGGCCATGGCACGTGCACAGCCGCCTTCCTCACTCCACGCAATACGCCCCCACAACCTCAGATGAGAATTGAAAAAACAAGTGCTGCCAGCAGTGTCAGTGACGGCAAACAGTGCAGAAAGTGTGTAGGGCCAGCCACACACTCGGCCACACACTATGAGCGGGCTGAGCCCACATGCTCAGTGCAGCACTAGGCTTGAGCAGAGTAAAGGATGGTGAGAGGAGTGTAAGGATGTCAAACAGAATCAGCAAACCGCATTGCAGCGGCATCCCAACATCTGATCAGCATACCCAACACCCGCAAACCAACATTGTGTGAAGAAGAAAAAGAAGAAGAGGGGTTACACGGTGTGTTCAAGCGGCTACGCCGCAACGGACACCAGCTGGAACAAGGATGCTGCGAACAGCTCAGCTCTGACTGTCACTCAAAAAGAGGCTGAACCCCAGAAAAACAGCCCCTGTGTGAGAGGCATGACCTTTGTTGTATAAGCACAGTCTTTCTCATCACACGCAATGTTGTTGTATCTGACATATCAGATAGTATCTGATCATGCAAGCAGTAGTGTAAGCAGTGTCAGTGACAGCAATCTATACATGTTGCAGTACAGGTGACGGGCTGAAGTCGGGCGTCGGACATCAGCTCAGGAAAAGCAGGTCTGACTCAAGGCAGCTGATAGGAGACGCAGGCAGAGGAAAGACCAGCTGCTGAGGGTGTAACACGGCTGCATTTCACAGCAGGCCTGCAGTGACCCTACAGCTTCCATCTGAAGATAGACTGGCCGTCACTGGTGGATAAGGTGTAGAGCATGAAAACAAAGCATAAAACATGCATACATAGGCGGTCATCTGCGAACCACACACAAGCAAATGCCACGTAACACAGTGTGCCAAGCTATGAACGGCTGACATGTGAGCAGTTGAATCCTATGTCAACGAGGCACCCGAGCTGTAGCAGCAAAGTCTGAAAGTGCATCCCAAAAACTACCAACTGCCGCTCGCACTGCAACTTGTTCTACCAGCACAGGCGCATTCAGCTGTTGAGAGACCGCCCAAGCCACCCTGCGGCCATGCTCAAATGCATGTATGGCTGCCAAACAAACCATATCCCATATTAGCCGGTGCACGTCATGGTGAGGGGCACATGCCAACCACAAAGCGCTGCACGGCAGGCTTGCACCTGCCGCCAACAAGTTGAATGCACGCAGCTGACTTTCCACCTCTTTACGTACAGCAACAGCAACAGGACATGTCCAGAAATGATGTTCCACACCTGGCACAACCACTGAACAAGCTGCACATCCCGTAGCCAGCTGCATGCGCTGTGCTGTAGGGAAGGCATTCAAAGCCAGGCGCCACGCAGCCTCTTTGTAAGCGTTAGCCACCCTGACACCCCACCAGCGAGACAACACCAACCGCACAACAGGCAGCTGGGCTCCAGCTGGGAGGCCATCCAACGTTCTAACACTGTTAGTTAGTTAGTTAGTTACACAGCCTATAGTGTTGGTATCCTTGTCATATAAATTAGTGTTCATGAAAAACACTGTCCAAATAAGCAGCATGACGGGGAGTAATAGCATCAAGTGCACGCAAACGTTGCAGCTTCGTAGCAGTAGCAACAGTAAGGTCAGCTAGACGGATGACAGCATTCGCATCGCCGCCTGGTCGTCGCCAGCCCAAATCAGCACACAATGTTTCACGCGCAAGTAAAAGGTCTCCAGGGGAGATAAAGGATAGCTGTGCAATGCTGTCACCAGCAGCCAGGGCTGATGCCAGGTGAGCGCCTGCAGCAGTAGCCCACACGTGGGGGACCAACTGCAACAAAGCTTGCACATGCTGGAGAGCCAGCTGCCTATCAGCATACTGCGGCCTACTGTTAAACCAGGTGCCCCTGATTTCGCGCTCATACGCTGACCGCTGAGCTGACAGCCCAGGCAAGGCACCTACTCGTGCCAACTCTGACGAGAGCAGCACTGCCTGACCAAGAGACTGTAACTTCGGCAGCTGCAGCAGGCCAAAAGCAGCCACACTCTCAAGACCAACAACCACCCTCCGTTGCTGATCAAACCACTGCCAATCCTGTGGCACAGTAAAAATGGGATTAGCCCACAGCGGTGCATGCCAACACAACTCTTCAACATCCAAAGCGTCAGAGCCGACATGGCGGAGGGGGGGCAGAGCCCGCAAATCCAACGCCATCGCACGCAATGCCGAAGGCAGGCAGGCATCCGCGGGAGCAGAAGGAAATAGATGATGGCGGCTACACAACAACAGACCCCAAGGGCTGCTGCTAGCAGCGCGCGTGCATGGTTCAGTTGCTGCCGCCCAACGTGGCCACAACTCACAAGCCACAGCCACCCAGGGCGCAGTGCCACCTTTCAAGAAAGGCAGCGCGTCACATGCCCAACGCGACAACAGGTGGTGCTGGACTGGCAGCAAGCCAAATCCCCCACACTTGGGATGCGCTGCCATACAATCAGCAGGAATACCAGGGGCCCGTCGCAAATTGTCGTCAGGCCCCAGCCCAGCATCCACTAGCGCTGCTGTCCATTTACTGAGCTTTTCCGTCACTTTAACAGGCATGTGACCAGCAAACTAAGCTGCATACAAAAGAGTAGACAATGCATATGCATTTGCGGCAAAAGCCCTACCAAAGGCTGACAGTTTGGAGATGCGGCTGATGTTCTGCATGCGGTGTCGCACAACCTCCAACCTGCCCTCCCAGTTCACACTGCTCTTGCCACACTTGTCGAAAAAGACGCCCAGCGACTTTGCCTTTGCCACCACTTGCATAGTCCCTCATGCAGGTGCAGCCCCACCTGGCGCAGCAGCCTGAGCTGGCTGCTGCCCGATATGCAGCAGACGCGTTTTGGCAGGGTTTAGACACTGACCGGAGGCTTTGGCAAAGTCAGACATGCAGGACATAAAGGTGGGGACATCAGCTAACGAGAGCAGAAATACCTCAGCGTCGTCAGCATACTGCGCCGCCGCAAGCTGCTGACTAGCTGCAACGATACCAATGCCCCTCTGCTTCAAAAAGCACAGCAACGCCTGTCCCACAAACAAATATAATAAAGGGGCCAGGGGGCAGCCTTGGCGCACCCCGGCGTCACAACGATAGAAACGGCTGCAAAAACCATTCACTGCCACGCGCCGTGTCACGTTGCCGTTGCTGTCCTTGTAGTCCAGGAACTTGTTGCCAGCCATGGCGATGGGACACTGGATCTTGTGCGACCTTGCAACCGCATTCTTGCGCGGCACATTGACATCCTCTCCACCAACCAGCAGCTGCCACAAGTCCTGCTTCAGCACTGCGGATGTGGGCACATCCGATGGCACGTCCAGGCACATGATGGCCTCTGTCTTGCTGCTTGCCAGCTTCTGCAGACCGAATGTGTCCTCTAATAATAATCAATCCTTGTAAGCCATACCTTTCGGCATCGGCAACCGCGCCTCACCCACTGGGGAGGCGGAAAGCAGACTGATTATTCTCTCTATATTCGGTGTAAGGTAGACCACCCAGACCCTTACACCCCTTCCTAGGCAGCATGTGGGAATCACCCCATACGGTGGACTGCATACCTAGCAGGGCCGGTGTGTATATAGCCATCAATCGACGGAGTCCTGCGGAGAGTCGCGAGGACATTAGCAGCATCCTTCCTTCGGCTTTCGCCGACTGTATCCCTGAGTCCAGAGACATACTGCTTAGGCTCAGAATCGAACCTGCAACCTTTCGGCCACTGTTCGTCCGTCATCACCACTGCGCCACGTGTTTAACGTCCCGCCGAATGTGTCCTCTGTGTTGCTGTTCAGGTACTCAATTGCGCAGGGCCTGAAGGCCTTGGCATATATCTTGAGGGCTGTGGACTTGCCCGTGCCAGCCAAGCCGTACACGTACAGCATGACCTGCCAGTTGTCCAGCTGCCCCACGCGGTACTGCATGCGCCCCAGCAGCGTCAAGAACCACGCGTATGCCGCGCCGTCATCCAGCTGGTAAGTCACCAGCTTGTCAAACTTGGGGGTGTCGGTGCTGCCTGTGAACTCCATGGGGATGTGGTGCCGGGCGATGTGGAACCCGCTGCTCTTGAAGTGTGCTGCCTCGGCGTCATCATTGCTGATGAACCTGTCTTCAGGCAGCACATACACGCCGTTTGCGAATGACAGCAGGTCCCTATCGGGCGCTATCACCATAGGGAAGTCCTTGTGCTGGTACTGCTCCAGGTAGGTCACCAGCCTGTTCTGCGTGGTGTCCTTTTCATGGTAGCTGGGGGTGTCTGCCAGGACAATGTTGATGTAGGAGCGCAGCGGGTGCTCGTCTGCTGAGCCGTCTGCCGCCGGCTGGTAGGCACAGATGGTGTCAGGCACGGGCTCCCACACTTCACCCCACATCCGAATGAGGCGGTTCTGCTTGGCGTGCTGCAGCAGCGCCAGCCTGCATGTTGTGTAGCAGTCACCTGCGTCTTCCTCCTGGTTCAGGCCCTCCGGCTGCAGTGTGGTCTCCATGGGCTTCTGCGCCAATTTAATTGCCGCGCCTGTGTCGCGCTGTATCGCTGTCTCGCAGGCCCTCAGCAGCTCAGCAGGCAGCTGCGTTTCACCTTCCAGCCTCATCACGTGCAGCCCATCATACACCAGGGTGGTCACGCGCCGGCCCTGCACCTCCAGCTCCCTCTTCATCACCAGCAGCGCACGATTCTCCAGGTCACCCACCACCAGGGACACTGCAGTGGCCAGCGGGTGCCCTGATGTCTTCTTGTTGGCTGCGCGCTGCCGTGCAGCCTCCTTGGCGTGCTCAGGGTGCTGGGCCGCGATGTTGCTGGCGAGCGTGCGCAGCTCTGCCTGCAGCTCCTCAAGGTACGTGTAGGTGCTGCTGCTGCTGCTGCTGCTGATGCTGATGCTGATGCTGATGCTGATGCCAGGAGCCTCGAAACTGTTGATCTCGCCGCACTCCAGCCCCTCCAGTGCCTTTGCATTTCTGTGGTCCAGCGGCAGCCCCCCAAGGTACAGCAGCTTCAGCAGCACCACCTTTGCAGCAGTGCGGTCAATGCTGTATGCATTCTGCCCCTCCTGCAGCACCTGCTCGCGGTTGCAGCAGAGCCGCTGCAGCTGGTCACACACCCATCCATGCGTCTTGGCCAGGTACAGCTCAAAGTTGGGGTGTGCGTTGGCCATGTCCACGTCATGCACCAGTCGGCTGCACAGCGCATTGCGGATGTCGCTGGGGACCATCTGCAGGCTGAGGCCCTTGTCTGCGTACAGCCTGCCGTAGCCCTTCTTGTTGTTCTTTTTGTATGTCACACACAGGCCATTGCCGTCCCTCCTCTTCTTGTGCATCATCTTGAGCCTTTCTTTCGTGGCTGTGTCAATGCCTGGGTGGGCAAGGCAGGCAAGCATAGCATTGGGGTCGAACCGTTCTTCCAGCACAGTGGAGTGGCCTGCATCTCCCTTCTGCTGGGTGGTGTGGGCGGGGTTGGCGGGGGTGGTGTTGCTGCTTGCCATCCTGATGGGTTGTGTAACGCTGTCGCACTACATTTATATGCATGGTGTTGAACGCACAAGTGGCATGCGCACCGCCACAGCCTGCGCGCCAGTCAAGGCTTTGAGGTCAACCTGTGCTGCCGCTGGCGCCACATCTGCACTCGCTGTCTATTGGCTTCGCTGTTGTGCTGCAGCTTTTCTGGGTCCTGCTAGATGCGTTGCCACACTTGCTTATGCCTGCCTTCCTGTGTGGCTAGCTTGCGTGTGAGCCACATGCGCAGTGTGTAGCTGGCAGGCAGCTGGTTTACGGGGGGCAGGCTGATGCCATGCTGCGCGGCCAGCTGCTCAACTGTCAGCAGCTTATGTGTAGTATTGGACTGCATGGCTGCAGGGCGCCCTGCAGCGAGTGATGCTGAGAGCATGTGTCCTTTGTTTCTGTGCTGCCACATTTTAATTGCCCGATTGCGTGCACCACTGGTCTGTCGCATGCCACCTGAGCGCTACTTGCATACAGCAGTGGTACGTGCGTGGATACTATGACCATCTGGGATAAGCAGCAGCTTGTGCGAGACTTTGTGTGGTGCATGCAGCAGAAGGAAAAACCTGTGGGCCTCAACTTTGACCTGAAGTACGTGGATGAAGTGTACCATGCACTGAAGCAGGGCCGCCCAGTGTCAGCGCTCCAGGTTCGTGGCCTGGACAGGATCATCAAGGGCTACTACATCAACAAGTGGCAGGCACAGAGCTACCCAGCCTGGAAGGCCAAGGCGCCAGCGCCAGTGGCGCCAGCTGCAGCAGGGGGATTTGCATTTTTACAAGATGATGGCTGAAGCTGCCACAGCGTCGGGTGGTGTGCTTCTGTGCATGCTTATGGTGACCACACTCTCTGTCGGCCACTGGATGGGTGCCAGTACTCGGGCAGTCCTTGATGGTTGTTGCAGTGCTTTGATCCAGTGGCCAGTAACATCTAGGCTGCTCATCATCATCATCATCATCATGTTACCCATTAAGCCATAGCATCAACGCCATCGGCCCCGCGCCCCTCAGGAGCGGAAGAAAGAGGGAGCACTGCTCCATTGTGTTTGCAATTATTACGCACATCCCAAGCTTGGACAAGATACTCAGCAATGCTCCTAGATATCACTCGGCACAACCCCCTACTACCCCAAATATCATCAGAAACAAAACGCAACAACTTAGTGGATGCATCAGTCAACGACAACACATTGCGCAATTTTTCAGCGCCGCCAGCAACATCACGCAAAACAGACCGAATTTCATCAAGCATAGTATCCCTCTGAGCAGAAGTAGCGGGACAATCAAACATCAGATGTGACAAAGACTCAACACCCTGACCACAAGCAGGACATGCTGTGTTAGAATCAGCTCTGCTGCCACCATAACGACTGGTACGCTCATGCACGCAAAGACAGCCCATTCGAACACGCATCAGCAACTCAATACCACGCGTTGGCGCACCAGAACACAAAAAGGGCCTAGCCCTTTTAAAACGCATGGTATCAGCATGTGTAGGGTGCACATGCGTGATGTAACGGCTCAAAGTAGAGTGCTGCAGTGATTCACAAACAATTCTGTCTGCATGCAGCTTCCTGACCTGACGGTTGATGTGATTCTTGCACGCATTAGCTCGATCAGCCGCCGCCTCAACATCCACACCATACTAGCAAAGCAAACTCTGCACATACTTATGCCAAGGTGTCACCGCAACAGCACCACTAGGGCGCTTCCACTCAGCTGAAAACACCTGATGTGGCAACCGACAGTTCTGCATACGCTGAACCCTAAATCTAGGCTGCTGTGAACTTTTGAATTTTTGGGGCTGCAGGCAAAAATTCAAAGGTTTGTGCTGTTTCATTGAGGCTTGTGCTTTGTAGACACCCTTTGAACTCTTGAATTCTTGAATATTGATATATAAGAGTCTGTATAGAAGAAATTTGTGGTGGCACGTATGTGCATGAGCTGCTGTGTTTGGGACCGAGGGCTGCAGGGTGGCTCAGCAGCATTCAAAAATGCAAAGGTGGCGACACTGTGTTGTGTACAGTGTGCTGCCCTTTGTTGGTAGGAAGTGAGCTGCTGCAGTGACTAGTGTACTGACTTGCTTGTGATGACGTTGCTCTATCCGTCTCTGGCAGTTGTGGCTGCAGCAGCCCCTGGATGGCTGTATGTGCCACTGCACCAGCCTGGGTCAACCATCAGCCCGCAACATCTGGGTTGCTCTTGAACTTTTGAATTTTTGATGCCCATACTGCGCTTGCTGACCATGAAGGCTCCCCTGCCGCCGTGCTTGGCCGCAAAGGACACAAACAGGCGCTGGCCGCGCTCAGCAAACACCTCAGGCAGGCCCAGGCTGGGGTCCAGGCTGCTGCAGGCGCCAGCAGGCATGAAGTAGGGCAAGCTTCGAGGCACATGGTCGGTGATGTATGCCCAGCCACGCGCCAGCAGTGCCTGTGTGCTGTCTTGTGGCAGCTGCAGGGGCTTGGCAGGTGCGGCTGGCGCTGCTGCAGGCACTGCTGCTGCTGCTGCAAGCTCGTCAGCAAGGACTCTGGCTCATGATCATCATCATCATGTTACCCAATCAACTCTGGCTGTGGTTGCAGCAGCCTGGTGTGAGTTGCTGCTGCTGCTACTGCTGCTGCTGCTGTTGCTGGCCTGGCTGGGTGGTGTGCAGAGCACAATAGCTGCTGGCAGGGGCATCGGCGTGACCCAGTTGCTGCTTGCCAGCAGGTCAAGTGAGACAACACTGCTGCTGCTGCTGCTGCTGATGCTGGCACGCTTGTATACTGCTGCTGGCTCCGGGGGTGCTGGTCCTGCTGCCTTCTTGTCCACATCCCGCGGCTGACAGGGCACAGTAGTAGCTGTGGCAGCTGTGCTTATGGCCAGGCCTTACAGAAGTGGCATCAGCTGCGCCAGCTGCTGCTGCAGGTGTGTGTTTGTGTTGCTGTTCTCTGTTGTTGCCCCCTGCAGGCATGTCACCATGGCAGCAGCAGGCAATCAGTAAACTTAACACAGCTGCAAGTATGTGCTGTCTTAGGGTGCACTGAAACCATCATGTGTTGCTGCATCAGAACCATTCGCTGGGTGCATGAGGGCACACAGAGTCCAAGAACAGCTAAGCAAGCACAGCCTCGGGTGGAAGTTGCCACCTGTACCTGCTGCTGCTGCTCAGCACCCTGCCGTGCTGCTGATGCAGCTGCCACTGATGCAGCTGCTGCTGCTGGTACTGCTGCTTTTGGTGCTGCTGACACCTGCAAGCATGACAACGGTGCACAGCTTCCTGTCAGACACATGAACCCATCGTGTGTGCTGGCACCAGCAGCAGCTGCATGTGCGGCAGCTTTTCTGCCATGTGCACCGCAAGATCATGGTAGTCGTCCATGCACAGAATAGTGGTGACATGCATGCTTGACTAGCCCCATGACACTTGTGTCGCTATGCCAAACTGTACACATGGAGTTGCATAGTTCAGCTGGGTGTGCACCTGCACCTGCTGCTGTGGCGCAGAGCCTTCATGCACTCTGGTTCACTGCCTCTGGTTCCTGCAGCAACCAGCAGGACTGTGTCAGGCAGATGTATACGTACGCACCAGCAGCACGTGGGCCATACGTGACTGCTACTTCTGATGCAGTGCAAACTGCACGCCCCTTACACACGCACCTGCTGCAGCCATTCCTCTGTCAGCCTCAGTGTGGCACGCAGTACCACAGGGCGCTGCGCGCATTCACCGACGCCTGCTGCTGCCAGCTTGTCCTGTTCCTTGGTCAGGCAGTACTGCACTGCCTCCACTGACAGAGCCAGGGAGACTGTGCGCTGTATGTGGAAGGGCAAGGGGGCTCGTTGCTGCGCAGGCGGTACACAGCATGGCCCTTGTGCCAGGTCTGGTACACTGAGTACAGGCCCCTCAGGCTGGCATTGAGCTGGTCCTCAAGTTCCTCAGGCACGCAGTGCAACATGGTGGGCTGCTGTGCAGACAGCCAGTAAGCCGCAGTAGCAGCAGCAGCAACAGCCAGTCATGTGGTTGCACCTGTTGCTGTTGGGTACTGCTGCAGTTGTGCAGAGCAAGCTCACATGCTGCAGTTACTGCACTGAGGAGCTAGCCATAGCTGCATGCATCAGCAGGCTTTACGCACATCAGAAGTATGCAGCAGCTCACCTTGTGTTTCCTAGGTCGGGGCACAAACAAGGATGCATGGCTGGCAGCTACTGAGCTCATTGCCTGTTTGGTTTGATGTCAACAGAGTGCCGGCTGGTGCTGTTACTGCTGCTGCTGCTGCTGCTGCTGCTGCTACTACTTGTGGGCAAACACCTGCCGGCTGGCAAGTGCGCGCACAGCACGCAGGGACGAGTAGAGTAGTTCGTTGAAGTGTTATTGCTGGACAAGTGCGCAGCGCACAATGCACAGCAGCCACCAGGGCTCCAGCTGTTGCCAACGATGTGTGGTTGCTCGCTAATCGTCACCACTAGCACATGAATGATCTAAACAGATAAGCAAATGCTGGCAATAAGCTGCACTGTTCGATGTGTCACAACAGACGAATGCCAGAAACAGCCAGCTGGCAGCGGCCTTTCAAATGCCAGATGTAACAACTCGCTGTGTATATAGCTCTTGCTGCGCTGCCGTTGACCCGGACCTCGTTCATTTCCACACAGCTGCATTAATAGCCTTGAACAAGCTGATTGCAACCTGGGAGGCAGCAGTCGCCAACGGCGACTACGCTGCAGTGCCGCACCAGCTGCTGCCCAGGCATATTGTGCAGAGCGTGGCTGAGTTTGTTGCAACGCCACTCTACAAGGCATATGCAGGCCACTTCATTGCGTATGACCAGCCGGATCACTACGAGCTGATCCCCCTGATCTGCGCCAAGACCACGTTCCTGGAGCAGCTCTTTGAGTGCATCGCAGTGCAGCTTGACGATGGCACATACATGGATGGCTACAGCTGGGTGAAGCATGTCGGCTATGGTGATGGAATGGTGGAGAACTGCACCAAATACCTGGGGTGGACGTTTGGACCAGATGGCAGGCCAGACAGAGGTGAGCCATGCTGCTGCTGCTGCTGCTGCTGCTAGGCTGCTGCTGCTAGGCTGCTACTGCTAGGCTGCTGGCTAGTGTTTGTTTGCCACTGTAGGCAGTGCTAGATGATAGGAACGTGCCGGGCATGTTGTGGGCTGCTGACAGCATGCTGCCACTACACACACTCACAACGGGCCTCATGGGATTTCCTTTACGCCAAAGTCTCACACCTTCACCCAAGGATATTAATGTAATTGCAGCTGTAATCCCAACTGTAATTTGCCTACAGCAACGCCTGTAGTGGTGAGCAGCGCCATCGGAAAGCGATATTGGGTTCTTTGACACGCATTCTATCCGTCTATTTGTCCTCAGGCGCGCCTGTTTTGTTGTACGAACATGTGGTTGTAGATTGCGATACATCTGTATCGATACACTTGCTTAGGTATAGAACACATTTCTGTAATGGGAATGCCATGCTGCTGTTTGCTGTGCAGGCCACCAGAACAAGCAGCTGGAGGAGCAGCAGGATCCCTGACAGCAGCTGTGCATGAGCCTGGGCAGGCATCCTGCTGATACGGTCACTCAAAGGGGGGTTCCTTGTCAGCATGGTGACCGTCACCCTGTGACAGGGCGTGGCCAACGTTCTGTAGCATGGTAGCAATGCAAAACATTCATTCTATACTCCCCCATGTTCATCATAACAAGTGTCCCGTGGACTATTGTAGCCCGTATCGTCTGGTATATCTCTCGCTCCTTCCCTGCAGTACCGTAGGGCCAGCACTAGTGCTGCAGCTGGTCCCTTCAGTGCCCGCCCAAGTCAGAAGTCATAACCGCTACAGCTGGCAGCACATGCTCATGACAGCTGCCTGCGTATGCTCCATCTGCGCTTAAGAGAAGCAGGAATTTCCAACAAAGAGCTGCTGTGCTACCTTGTCGTCTGTCAGACAAGTTAGATTTGTGTCAAGATACTGTGAAGATACTGTTAAGATACTGTTGACTGCTAGTGTGCGAAATGACAGGCATTCCGATCCAACTGAACAATGGCTGGACTGTGTGCTTTGAAACGCTTCAAAAAGTGATACTATACATAATAGTGCTATGTGCGTTGCAAATCTGGTCAAGGTGTCACCACATGGCGCAGCTAGATGATGCCGTTGCCACACTCCTCAGCTTCGACCTTGCTGGTGTGGATTTACACAACAAACGCGTGTTATACAGAGTCGATCTTAACATTCCCGTGTCTCAAGGACGAGTAGTTGACGACACGAGGCTGCGTAGCATCCTTCCCACACTGCAGCTGCTGCTGCAGAAAGGTGCTAGAGTAGTACTGTGCAGCCACTGGGGCCGCCCTGATCCTGCCTCGTCGGTGGAGGAGCTAAAACAATTCAGTTTAACACCTGTAGCGCAGCTGCTGCTCCAGCAGCTGGGGCCAGATGTGTTTACTGGCCTTGCTGCAGACTGCGTTGGCAGCGCTGCACAAGCTGCTGTGCAACAGCTGCAGCCAGGGCAGGTGACGAGCAGCTTCTGTGATTTCTCATTGTTGCGGCACCAGACCCTGAAGCATAGCCTGAGCCATATCCATTGTATGCTGTGATGCTGATGGGGGGAAACCCCTATCGCCGGCAAACCAGCAGCTAGGCTGCAGTTGAACTGCATGCCTGCCAGCCCTTCACCTGCCTGAACACAAGCAGCCACCTGGGGTGATCCCAACAGCGAGTGCAATGCCCTGCTATCATTCATGTACTGGCATGAATACTGCCCATGTCAAAGCTTCCTCTTCACCTCCTATGCACCTTCCACGCACATCGCAGCACCTTCCGCCTGAAAAGCACAAGCCCAACACACTTCCGCTGCGTCTTGCTGCTCCACCGCTGCTGCCAAATCTGCCGCACACCCTAACTGCTGCAGGCATGCCTGCTAGAAAACTTGCGCCTCCACAGCGGGGAGGCAGCGAGTGATCCGGAGTTTTCGCAGCAGCTGGCTGCGCTGGGCGATGTGTATGTCAGCGACGCCTTTGGCGTGGTGCACAGGGAGCAGGCCAGCGTCACAGTGAGCGACATGACAGTCCAACTTTGTTATCTAACATGGCAGTTGCCCTGTGTTACATGAAAGTTCACCTGTGTTACATGACAGTTGCCCTGTGTTAATTGACGCACACCAGGCCATGCGCTGCACAGTGTTCTGCACCTTCTGCGTGCATGCTGCACACACCATCAGGTGCTTTGAACACAATCTGTCTTGCACCGCATCGGCATCTGGACGACTCATGCCGCTGTGCTGTGCTGTGCTCAGGCGTGCTGTGCTGTGCTGAGCTGGTTCACAACACTCACAGTACATCACCTCAAGCAGCTCAAGCTGGTGCAGCACATGCTGACATGCATATTTTTTGGCAGCGTTCCAACCAGCAGCTGTCTCTCAGCTCGCTAGGCACCCTGGACGGTTGTATGATGCCGAGCTGTCTGCTCGCGTGCGCTGTGTGGCATGCAGGGAGTGCTGCAGCACATGACCGCCTGCTACCCTGGATTGCTGCTGCAGTCTGAACTGCGGTACCTACACAGCACTTTTCACACCCCTGACAGGTGCGCAGTTGGTTTACTGTATCGTCGTTGCTTTGTAGTGGTTTCGTTCAAACAGTCTGTTGCCATGCGAGGGCTGCACGGGAGGGGGGACATACAGCTGGGTGGCGGTTGCCGCGCCAGGCCGGTGCTTGGGCTACACCACGAAAGCAGGCATAAGTATATTTATGCTGCGCTGCAGCAGTAACAGTTACATTTGTTACATTGGTAGACGCCTCACAGCTGGACCAATCCAGCAAGGAAAACCGAAGGCCTCAGGCCACAACAAGACAAAACAGGAACGGGTGGGAAGGGCGGGTGTCGCGAAGCGACAAAACAGGAACATAAAGTGCCCTGCGGCAAGCCCAGCATAAATCACCCCAGTGGCAGAACACCTGCCAGATCCAAAACCTCAGCAAAGACCCACCCAGCATAGCCCGCCCTGAAAAGGACTGCTTTGGTAGGCATAAACACCATAAATGGTGAATTTATGCTGCGCTGCAGCAGTAACAGTTACGCAACCACTCTATACAGAGAACGAGTCACACGTACAGAGTAATTGTCGCACCTGCTGTCACCTGGCCAGCAGAGGGCGGTCAGCAGCCCAAGTACGGCGCGCTGCACAGTGCTCAAACAGCAACTGAAACACGCGGCGCTAAAAGTCACCTCCATTCGGGCCTCGCTCAGAACCCAGGTGTAGAGGGATCACCCAATCTGCAAAGGCGCGCGGCTGCAGACGCTGCTTCAACACCCTTGCATGCAGCAGCACGCGACCGCTGCTGACCTGCAAATCACCAACAGTCAAACGCGCCAACGAAGTGCCCCGCAGCCCTGTCAGCATGCCCAAAAGCACTGTCACTACCGGCAGCTGTAAAACATGCGCTGTAGCAGAACCGCCACTGCTGTGCAGCGGCTGCACGGCCGTCAACGCACGCTCCAGCATGCTGGCAAGCAAAGGCTGACGCTCCACTGCAGGAGCCACCGGCACAAGGATGCGGCCTAAACCGCTCATGAACAAACGATGCTGCGCATCCGCCACCACAGGCACACTCAAGCCCAGTAGGTTATGCACACCATTGATGGCAGACACACCGCAAGCCAGAGAACTGGCCGCAACAGAACCAGTCTGCGCCTGATGCGCCGCAAACAGATGTACCGCCTCGCGCGTCGCGGGCAGGCACGGCAGTTCAGGATCATGATCACAGCAGAACTCAGCAAACAAGCGGAAAGTTGACATGTACTGAGAGGCAGTGCCGTCGGCGAACGCATGACACAGTGCGCTGCACAACACGCCGCGTTCGCTGCTGCTCGCTGCTGGATACAACCTGCTAACTGCCCACTCACACAACTGCAGCCAGGGACTGCCCTCAGCATCCACCTCGCAGTCATACTTAACTGCTGCTGCTGCTGCCGCTGCTGCACGCCTGGGCCTAGCCCGCTCCGCCAGCAAGTCTAACACCTGAGCGCTGGACAAACTGCTGCTTGCTATCCCTCCAGGCGCACCGCCAGCAGCGGCCATTTAGCACGGATCAAACCTCGGGGCCCGCGCCTGAACATTGCACCCAGCGGCAGGCAGCGCACAGACTTGGCACGGGACAGCAGCACAGGGTACCATGCAGAGGATGGGAAGTTAGGCACGAGCAAGGTACACGCCACATGAGATGTGCTGTGCAGCTTTTTCAGCACCCGACCAATGAGAGCCCATGGGGGTGCACAGTAAGCATTTTCCCCCTCCCAATCCTGCAGCAAAGCATTAGCCCCTGCTGCCCCCTCGCCGCCCAACATGCTGTAGAACCTGGGCAGCTTAGCATTGCCAGCTGCTGCAAACAAATCGACGCTGTGGGGGCCATACCAAGCCTCTAGCTGCCTGAACACGCGTTGATCCAACAGCCATTCTGCATCACACTTGAAGCGCGACAGAGAGTCAGCTGGATTGGCCTCAGACTTGACCAGCCTGGGCAGCAGCGTGATGCGCTGCCTGTCACAAAGCCAAAAGATCTTGCGCAGAACACGCATGAGGTCAATGCCCCCAGACGCCCAATGCTTGATGCCATAGTATGCAGCAGAGTTATCAATCACACACTCCACAACCTGCTGCTGCAGCACAGGACGCGCCGCTCGCAGCGCAATATGAACTGCAGCCAGCTCTCGAACCATGATGTGCTTGCGCCGCATGCCGGGTGCCCAGCGCCCCTGCTGCTGCAGGACGCTGGAGCCTGCATGGATCAGCGCACCCCAGCCTTCATCAGATGCATCTGTAATCACCACACGCGAAACTGCTGGCGGCCAAATGCAGCTGCCATTCCAGCGCCGCGGGAACGCAGCCAGCATCTTCACATCGCGCACTGCCTGGTTACTGAGCTTCACCTTGGCAGCCCAGCTGCCCTTGCCCTTCAGAGCAGCATAAAGCTCACGCGCAAAAAACTTGGCACCGCTAAAAGCCAGAGACACACACACAGACAGGCCAGCCAAGCGAGCCACCAACCTGGCTGGCACCCAACGTTCTGACCTGCTGACCTCAGACAGCACCGCCTTGGCACATGTCTTGATCTTCACAATCCTGTCATCTGGAATCAAAAAGACGCCGCTGGCAGTGTCCACCCACAGACCCAAATGCAGCTTACGAGTTTCTAGCTCCCAGGAAGATTTCTTTTCATTAGCTTTCAGGCCCAGATATGACAGCAGCGCTTTTGCATACGCCACGCTGCCGGGGCCATCGGCTCCTGGAGCAAACAGCAGCAGAAAGTCGTCAAGAAAAATGCGACTGCGAATAGGTGCGCTGCTGACCTCACCGCCCTCTGCAGGAATTGCAGGGGGATCTGCCAGCCAAGTGCCAATCTGCCTGCTGAGCCGCATGAACCATGCAGGAGACCCACTCCATCCGAAAGGCAGCGCCACCATCTGATAGCACACACCCTGCAACTGGAACCCAAAATACTTCTGATACTCAGGGTGAATGAACATGTGAAAGTAGCCATCTGCCAAATCAAACGCACTCATGCTGTCGTGAGGCTTGATAGCCTCGCGCAGGGTGTACAAATGGTCGTAAGCATTAGGATACTCTGGGCCACAGGAGTTACAGGGCCGGCAGTCAACTGCCAGCCTGTAGCCACCTGAATGCTTAGGCACAAGAAACGCAAAGTTGCACCACCCGAGAGAATCAACCACTTTGATGGCCTCAATGCTCATGTAATGATCACGCAATGCCTCCCACGCCTGCAGCTGCTCACCCTCCAACCAGAGCCCGCCATAGTCGTAAGGCTGCGGTGGCTGTTCAAACTGTGGGACAACCCCATGCCGCAGCGCCTGCACAAGCTCAGGATCTGCACCCAAAGCTTCCCACCGCCCTGCCAAACCCTGCAATCTCCTCCACATGACACCTAACGCTCACCGGCTGCGCCGTCCGCAGCCCGCTGGCGGGTGTTGTAGGGGTGCCTGCCGCCCTGCTGCTGCTGCTGCTGCTGGCCAGTCCGGTCTCGCCGACCACGGCCGCTGCCGCGCCCCTGCTGCTCTGCTGTGTAGTCCCTGGAGGCACCCTGCTTGATAGCAGTGGTGACCTTCTTGTCCCTGAAGCTGGCCACAGCATCCAGCACAGTGCTGGATGTAACAGGCAGGTCAGACTTGCCAGCAATAGCGTTCTCCACTGCTGCCACCAGCCCCGGCTCGCGGAATTTGTGCTCGCCGAAGACTTTAAGGTAGTCCAGCCGCTGCTCCATGAGCGCCAGCACGCCCTTGAACTGTGCCAGCAGCACCGAAAAAGCCCTGCGCTGCGCCTCGTCCTGTAGAGCTGGGATGATGCGCTCCATCTCTACGACTGTGTCCTTAAAATAGCTAAAGGCGCTCGCTGACCAGCGGTACTCGTGGAGCATGGCGCGGCTACCGCCCTGGCTGACAGCTAAGTAGCCCCGATCCATGCGCATATCGAACAGTACAGGTGTCTTAGGAAGGTGTGCTGCGCGCGGAACCGGATTCTCAGCTACATGTGGACGTCACCAACTGCCGAGGGCAGACGCACGTTGGTGCTAGCAGCAGGAACGGCCACAGAAGGCTCGGGCGCTCGCGACGAAGAAGCCCCGGCCGCTTGAGTGTTCATACGTGCAAACTCGTTCTCCAAAGTCTGAAGTCTGGCTACCAACGCTTCAGAGGTAGCCATTGCAACGTCTACCACTGCCGCAAAGCGGCAGACTGTTTGTCGCGAAGCGACAAAACAGGAACATAAAGTGCCCTGCGGCAAGCCCAGCATAAATCACCCCAGTGGCAGAACACCTGCCAGATCCAAAACCTCAGCAAAGACCCACCCAGCATAGCCCGCCCTGAAAAGGACTGCTTTGTAAATAAATGGTGAATTTAAGCCAATGACACGCTGTGCATCGTTGCTGCCAACGCTGCTGCTGCTGCTGCTGCTGCTGCCGCAGGCCGTTTGGTGTGGTCATTGGCGGCGCCAAGGTGCGGGACAAGATCGGAGTGCTGCAGGCGCTCGTGAGCAGCGCAGATGTGCTGCTGATCGGCGGCCGCATGGCCTTCACCTTCCTGGCAGCAGAGGGCGTGGCGTGCGGCAGGACGCAGATTGAGGAGGATTGGCTGGAGGTGGGTTGCTGGGGGAGTGAGAGAGTGAGAGGGTGACGTGCTGTTGCCTCACAAGGGTGAAAGAGTGGTGGGAGAGTGCCTCTAGTTGCTGTGGTTGTAGCAAGCTTCGCACCTTGTCATGCTCCTCTCTCTTTTCTCTCTTGCACTCCCCCCACAAGTACTCTGCTACCAACCCTGCTCTTCTAGATGTCAAGCTTGCTGTTTCACCCTGCTGTTGCTGCTGCTGGTTGCCCTGGTGTTGCTGCTTCCTCACCTTGCG
>CADDIJ020002507.1:0-25612 GCA_902809745.2 Tetradesmus lagerheimii | reverse complement strand
CACCTGCTGTGTTGCTGCCAGCATGTTGCCCTGCCAGGATGGCAAGGCCCCATCAGCGCTTTGCTGCTGCTGCTGCATTGATGCAGACGGCTGAGACAGCTGCTGCTGCAAGTAAGGCACCTGCTCAGAGAGCGTGCCTACAGTGCTGCACATTGAATCCATTCTGGACACAACCTGCTGGAGATCGTGTTCCAAACCGGCCAGCGTGAGTGTGCGTTTGGCTAGTGCCCCTGGTGCTGCAGGGGCAGGGCCAGCTGCAGCAGGCTGATCCCGGGCTGCCGCTGCACCAGCATCTGCTGCCGCCTCAGCAGATGCTGTTGCTGCTTTAGTCTGGCGCCTGGTGCTGACACGGCCGCTGCCTGAGCCGGCTACAGCTCCACCGCGTGGCCCCATAATCGCGTGAACTGAACCAACACCAAGCAGGGCCGCAGGCAGCCCCCTCACGTTCCAACCGTTAATAAATTCAAATATATACGCTTATAAAGCTATCAGACGAGGATCACAGCAACTGCACCCAGCCCAAGTCGAGCAGGCCAAAGGAGGCAAAAGCAGACGATTTTTGCTTTTTTGAGTAATTATGATATGTTACCAACGCTCCTGACTCCAGCATCCAGTTCAGGTGCTGCACCTTGGTGTAAAAGTACTCTGCAGCAACATAATCAAAGGCAGCTATCGGTCTAAATGTTATATGGATGTTATATGGATAATCAAAGGCAGCTATCGGTCTAAATGTTATAGGATATGTGCGCCCAGCGCCCGCCAGCGACGCTCCTGCAAGAGAAGAAGGCAAAATAGCCTTTTTTCAGTAGCTGAGTAGTTCAGACGAATTGTGGTGCCATCTCCTCTGCTGACAGCACACCGCCGAGCCGCTGGATGTGCGCGCCCAGCGCCCGCCAGCGATGCTCCTGCAAGAAAAGCAGGCAGAATAATGTTGTTTCAGTGGCTGAGTAGTTGAGACGAATTGTGGTGCCATCTCCTCTGCTGACAGCACACCGCTTAGCCGCTGGATGTGCGCACCCAGCGCCTGCCAGCGACGCTCCTGCAAAAGAAGCAGGCAGAATAATGTTGTTCAGTAGCTAGGTAGTTGAGACGAGTTATGGCGCCATCTCCTCTGCTGACAGCACACCGCCGAGCCGCTGGATGTGCGCACCCAGCGCTCGCCAGCGACGCTCCTGCAAAAGAAGCAGGCAGAATAATGTTGTTCAGTAGCTAGGTAGTTGAGACGAGTTATGGCGCCATCTCCTCTGCTGACAGCACACCGCCGAGCCGCTGGATGTGCGCACCCAGCGCTCGCCAGCGACGCTCCTGCAAAAGAAGCAGGCAGAATAATGTTGTTCAGTAGCTAGGTAGTTGAGACGAGTTATGGCGCCATCTCCTCTGCTGACAGCACACCGCCGAGCCGCTGGATGTGCGCACCCAGCGCTCGCCAGCGACGCTCCTGCAAAAGAAGCAGGCAGAATAATGTTGTTCAGTAGCTAGGTAGTTGAGACGAGTTATGGCGCCATCTCCTCTGCTGACAGCACACCGCCGAGCCGCTGGATGTGCGCACCCAGCGCTCGCCAGCGACGCTCCTGCAAAAGAAGCAGGCAGAATAATGTTGTTCAGTAGCTAGGTAGTTGAGACGAGTTCGCGAAACCGTGACCTGCACACTGCCCAAAACAAACCTACAGCTTCACATACAAGCACTTGTGCACCGACTTCAAACATCAACCATTCACTGCAGCGATCTCAACATGTACCCAACATAAGTTCTCTCAATAAGGACAACAGCAGCACCATGCTAACACCTGCTCACCTCGAAGCTCATGTTCGGGTCACCATCTCCAAACACGAACGAGAACACCGCCTCCACAAACGTCATGTTCTGCCCAGACTCCACACGCTCCCTGCTGTGCCTGCCGTAGCGGGGGTCCCAGATGAGTAGAAAGTCTGTCGGGTCAAAGAAGACGTAGCCCCGGGGGCCACCATAGCCGTAGCCACTGTCTCGCCTGCAGATACAATAAAGCACATCAGCCATGTCAGCCAGCACGACTTGCAGGGAAGCACAAAGGCTGCCGTAGCGGGGGTCCCAGATGCGCAAGAAGTCTGTGGGTCAAAGAACACATAGCCCCGGGGGCCAACATAACCGTAATCGCTGTCTCGCCTGCAGGATATAATGAAGCACACCAGCCATGTCAGCCCCAGCATGACTTGCAGAAACCAATCAATCAATCAATCAATCAATCAATCAATCAATCAATTACACGTTTTTCTAGCAAGAGAGGAAACCAAGAAGGGAGCCACTCCCAAACCACCTTTAGTGGTTACTAACCGGTAGGTGCAAACCCACAAGCTAGGGCCAGATACGGCGAAAACCATCAACGCACAAGCACTCGCCCGGCACGGTCTCTCATTCAACGGTCGCCCTAAACCCTAATCACTGATGGCCCTGAGCTGGAAACCACATGAATGTTTCCAGCGACCAGCATGCACTGTGATATAGGCGTGCACCAGCAAGAGCAAAAGTGAGTCCAGCATGGAACAGTTGTCATTGATTGTATAGCACTGCTTGCCGAGCGCTGTCAGCCGCCAAAATGTTCTCCGCTGAGGCGACTGCATCATCAAAGGCAGCACAGACGTAGGCAAAGGTCACTGCACAGAACAGCGCTCCCTAAACCTGCAAGCTGATCGCAAATTGCACACCTGTTATCGTCCCTGGAGCTTGTGATGGCGATCACAGCAAGCCACACCAGAAGCGCAGACACCACCAGCGCCGTGCCAAACGCAATGCGCGCAACATAGCTGCCAACATTGACAACGCGCTTCCACAGCGGCCGCAGCCGCTGCAGCCAGGAGCGCTGCCTGATCTTGCCCACGAAATCGCGGTCAAACGCATACACCACCTCGCCAGCTGTGGACACCTGCGGCAAACAGCACATGCATGAGCATGTCAGTGCATGATACCATTGTGTTGCCTGATCTCGTCCACGACGGCGCGATCACATGCGTGCACCACCTCGCCAGCTGTGTACACCTGCAGCAATGGTGGCGAACAGCACATGCATGAGCATGTCCGGAGCTCAAGAGCGTATGGTAGAGTATGCACCACTACCACGGGCAATGCGCAATGCAACAAATCCGTAACAGTCTATGTTATTGCTTGTGTACCACGCAACGCCTGAACAGTATGTCACTGAGCCTCTGCCTGAAGCTTGCAAAGATTGCCTGTATGTGCACTGCTGCCATGATCACTCTTGCTGCGCTCACACTGATCTTCCAATGTACCTCCCAAATTGCCCAGGGAGCTGTATGCCTTGTACACTACAAGACAATCGACATGTGTATCACACATGCCTCCCCCGCCCCCCCGCCCTTATCCTTGGCCCCTCACCTCCAAGTTGCCCAGGGAGTCGTACGCCAGCGCCTTCAGCGCCTGATCTGCCTCACTCAGCTTCACGCCAGCAGCAGCAGCAACCTGGCCCACCGTGACCCTGAACCCCAGCTTCGAGATCGCCTTTTCAACACGCTCCTTGATGTCAGCATCCAGCTGGTTGCTCTGCATGCCAAGCTCTTTCTGCAGGGCCTGTAGGGGGTTGAAGCCATCGCTGCTGCTGGGACCGTCGCTGCGTGCTGCACGTGTTGCTGTACTTCTGCTGCTGCTGGTGGTCTGAACGAGCTTGCTGCTGCTGCTGCTGAAGGGCCTGTGTTGTAGACGTGCTACCCTGCTGCTGCTGCTGCTGCTGTGGTGGTGGGGTGCTGCAAGGGCCATGCATCTGCCTGCTGCTGCAGGTAGACGGGCTTGCAGGACACACCTTGATCTGCTGCTGCTGCTACTGCAGAGGTGCACTGGCAGCATGTTGCGCTGGTGGCTTGCTGCCATGCATCCGCTGGCTGCATGCTGCCGCATGCTGGCACTGCGTGGCTGCTGCTGCAGCTGCATGCCTAACGCCTGCGGAGTGGCTTGTTGTAAGCTGAGAAGGAAAAGAAATGCAACCTGCAAGCGTGTTGTGCAAATTTAAACCAATCAGTGAACGTGGGGATCAGGTGTAAGTGCCGTGCTGTTTGCAGAGAGGCCAACATGCAGCCACACGCACATAATGCAGGGTGCAAGACGGTCATCTGGATGTGGCACAGGTGCTGCATCAGCACAGCCTGCATCTGTGCAACACTCAGGGCAACAGACTCGTCCTTCACCAGCATGCATGCATAGCTGGAGTGTGCAAGGGGGGAATGCCGAGGTTGTGCTGCACTGGCACCATCAACACGCGACATGGTCCTGAGTTGCTGCTGCATGTTTAACTGCATGGAAGCAGGCCATGCAACAGCTGTCTGGCGTACCAGCAGCAGGTCAAGCTTCCAAGATGGGCGCTCAGAAGCATGCAGCGCAAGCATGCATGTATAATGCCACAGGGGTTGTTTGCAACCCTGCTTTCGATGTAGTGAGAGCAGCAACGCCCACCTGAGTGCGACGTCGCTGTTGAACGACCCTACGAACTATTAAAATCGCTCTGCACACGTCCTGTGTCGCTGTTCAGCCCGAAACACCTTGATTACCCGTTTGTCTGGCGTGTGCGGTTTGATGTCGAGTCTGTCAGGCTACGCAAGTGAATGAAGCATGCATTTACTCACGTTACGGCGTTCACATCTTTGATCAAGCCCACAGCCTGCCACAAGAAACACAGTGTCACTGCGAAAGGAACTGTCAATTCAGAAGAGACTAGCGCCGCATGCATGCGTGATGAATACCCATAACTACGTTTAAGCAGATGTTCTAGAGCGATTCGTTGCTGGAGAGCGCTGGTACCGCCCGTTGTATCTCATTCCACGTATCTTGTGGAGCGTCTGATCCGGCTCAATCTCTGAAAACAGATGTCACGAAAAAACAATGAAGAAGATGAGAAGCCCTGGAAGCGGCTCTACCACGGTGAAGAGGTAGGCGCCTACAAGCTGCTGTACTGCAGTGCTGCAGCTTCATGCTTTGCACCATTTCATCTTCTTTCAACCCTTTCCCATGCTCATTGGCCACACCATGTGTTCTTGACATGTTTCATCTGTGTAGAAGGCGGAAACCGAGCAGCAGGAGCAAGAGCAGAAGCAGAAGCAGCAAGAGGAGGAGGAGCTGTCAGAGATGCAGCAGCAGTTGCTGACATGGTACAGAAAGACCTGCCTTGTGACCGGTGCCGGCATGGCTGGATCGACATGGTACTGGTACACGTCAGGCAGGAACAACCATGCGGTGTTCCTGCCGCCACGTGCACAAGCACTGCCACCGCAGGTGCGTTTATGCAGTGTCCGCACTGCACATTCAAGAAGGGGGCAGCAGCTGCCAGCTGAGGTCAGCTGTCGGGGTCAAGAAAGGGGCGAGTTGGAAGCAGCAGCAAGTGTATGTTGAGCGGAGGCTGCAACTGTATTGTTGGATCTAGTAGCAGATGTGAGGGATGGTCAATCCCAGCATGTCGCTGGCAAGTGTGATCGTGCAAGGTGCAGCTCTGCCCTCTGTTGAGCGCTGGTCATACCACATCTACCAGGCACTGTTGTCAAGCTCTTCAGCAGCAAATGCCGCACATCAGCCACTGCCTTTATTACCCAATCAGCCATGTGAGTGCTGCATCTGCTGCATCATGTTTGCAATAACGTGAAATTGTACGGTGCAATGCAACCTAGTACATCCCGCTATGCTGTCCTGCAGCTAGTGGAGGCCTACAAGAAGAAGGCAGTCATGCGGGAGGGCATGCGCAGCATCGGCCGCCAGACGCTGTTTGTAGCTGGTGTCGCAGCACTCTACTTTGGTGTGGAGCTGGGGGCAGGAATGGCGCGTGAGCAGCATGGGCACTGGGCCAACACCGCAGCTGCTGGCGCTGTGGCTGGCGGCTACCTAGGGGCGCGAGGTGCGGCTGCACATCGTATGTGTAAATCATAGCGAAGCAGCTGCTGCAATGGTGGTCTAAGTAGCAAATGGTTTGTGGATGCAAGCAATATGTGGGGTGCGGAAGTTGGCGGCAGCAGCTGATATTTAATACGCTGCAGTGTGTTGGCAGCTGCCGGCAGATGTGATGCGCATTGTGCTGTTCGCTAGATTATCAGGCTTCGCACATTGAACGTGAACCATCACCACGTTGCTGCTGCTGCTGCTGTTGTGTTGCGATGCGATGCGGGTTTGCTGTGCTGCAGCCCCCAGCTCCATGCGTGGCCGGACACTTGCACTGGGCTGCCTGGCTGGTGGAGCGGTGAGTTGTTAGATAATATAACATAACACATAGCATAACATTCTCAACAACAGCAACTGCGCTTGCGCCAATTGCATGCTTGGGCAGCATCCATTGTGCATGTGCGGGTTTGCGGCAGGTTTTTTGCATCTGCATTTGAGATTAGTGAACACACAAATGCATGCACGTCCTTGACGCAGTTGTGAATACAAGGCACGCCTCTTAGCTGCATGACTGCTTGCAGATGCGCACACAGCTTGTTGACATCATGACAATCCCTGTCATGTTGCTGCTGCTGCCGTGCTTTCGCAGCTGGGTGCATTGTCAGGCTGGAGCCAGCAGAAGCTAACAGAGATGGCAGCAGCAGCAGAGGCAGCTGCCGGCAAGCAGAATGACAACAAGCCACCCAGCTGACACAACATACGAGCACACACCCAAACACAGTGTCCAATGCGCTCACTCGTCAACACAAGAGCCCTTGCATGGTGGCTCGATGGCCAAACACCAACCCTCACAAGTGCACGACACGTGCATGCGCTGTTCTTGCGTGGGTTACAATTGATACACCAGGGGAACAATCACCCTGCACCCTTGCTGAAGCAGCACTTCCACTGCAGCCCACCAGCATGTATGAGAGCCGACGGTGCCTGGCAGCATATCAGGAAGTTGGTGATGGAGATGATTCGGTGGCGCAGCACACACTGCTGCTGCAGCCCTGCCAGCTTCAACTGCATCGCAGCAGCCAACTATGCTGCTGCTTCTTGGGTGTGAGGCAGACACGGCGTGCAACCATCGAGTGACAGCGCTGTCGCCGGTCGTGGCACACACAGCAGCATGCATGCATATGGATGGTTGCGACTCCCTCCTGCTCTGTGAGTGGCATTTTGGTGCAAGGTGTGCCTTTTCTGCCAGTAACACCCCACAATAGCCAGAATGCACAGCGGCAGTTGATGAACACACCAGCAGTGCCTGGCCAGCTGGCCCCAGCATGCCAGCCTCAGCAGCAGCAGCAGCAGAGTTCGTTCCGCTGCTAGCATCATGCCCTTGTTGCTGTGGTCTGTCTTGCCGCACAAGGCTGTTGCTCGCGGAGGATGCTCGCTCATAGGCACCTCAAGTGAGTTGTGGCTTGGGCGCTGGCTGTGCTGCTGCTTCCAAGCTGATGCTGACTGGCACGGTGGCTGCGGGTGTCAGCCAGTGGCGCCATCTGTGCGGTTGGTGAATGGCTCGGTTGGCATGCTGTGAATGACGCGCCAGCTGGCCTCGTCAGCTACCTGCGATCCAATTGATTGATTGGGACAATATATTAAGGATTGTAGTGTGGCCAGCAGCAGCAAGAGCAGATGCTGTTGGTCGACGTGCTGGTATGGATGCAGCGCTGCAGTTCGCGCGATATGCATGCTACTGAGGCAGCTTCAGTTGCCAGTTGTTTGTCTGGCAGGATACAGCACTGTGCTGAACATGATGTTACTTGCAGCGTCATGCTGTGCTTTGGCAAGGCAAGCCAAGGCTGTGCATGTCAGCAAAGTTTCTTGGGGCATCACATGTCACTATGTAACACATGACATCATGCATGTTTGTCCCAGACAAGTTGGGCCAGCCTTCAATGCTGCTCCACCATATGTTCTGCTGGGGCTGCTCACCTGGCCCCACACTGTGTGGGCGTGGCCCCACTCCACGTGATCGGCTGTGGCAATGAAGGACTCACGCGTGTTGGGGATGATGCAGGCGTCTCCTGCAGCCGCAACAACAGCCACGAACAGCGCCGCAAGTGATAGTTGTGACTAAAATGTGAAGCAAAGGCTTTTGCACATAGTATGGAGTCGCACAACATCCTGGCTACGCAGCTGCCTGGGTGTTCAACCTGCACTGCACACCATGACATCAGATTCGAGAGCATGGAGCTCAGCCACACCTTGGACAATAAAACGGCAAGGAAGCAAATCAAGCATTAGGTTTGAAGGCAGAGCCTTTGCTCCAGGAGTATTGAAACAAGTTATGCTGTATGCAGCTGTGCCGCGCACCTCTTCTCACTGCAGGGCTGCCCTCAGTGGGCGGCTGCTGGGCCATGTCTGCCAGGCTGCCCTGCAGCAGCGCGTAGGGAGGGCCGTAGAAGCCGCCCTGGCCCCAGCCCTGCGGATACAACACAGCACCATTATCATCAAATTACCAGATCAAGCCATAGCATCAACGCCATCGGCCCCGCGCGCCCCGCCCGCCCCCGGGGCAGAAGAAAGAGGGAGTACCGCTCCATTATGTTTGCAACTATTGCGCACATCCCAAGCTTTCACAAGATACGCAGCAATGCTCCTAGATACCAGTCACCAAACACCATTGCTACCCCAAACATCATCAGAAACAAAACGCAACAACTTGTCAATGCATCAGTCAATGACAATGCATTGCGCAATGTTTCAGCGCCACCAGCAACTGTCTGCTGCAAAACAGACCGAATCTCCTCAAACATAGTATCTCTTTGAGCAGACATGGCAGGACAACAACACAGCACAAAAATACAACACATGGTCTGGGCTGAATTTCAACCCCAGCACAACCCAGCGAGCCGATAATCCGCTCTTGGGGTGACACACCTGCTGATGAGCAGGGTGCGGCAGTGCAGCATCATGATCACGATGGTGGAGAATGCAGCAGCACGGGCCGACAGTGCCTGCGGCTGTGGAGTATGTGAGTGCAGGCATGAGCCACGGTGCCTGGTGCATTGCAACAACAGGCGATCGAGCAACATGTGTTCACAGACAGTACAGCTGCAGGGCAAGCCTCATCACCTGGGGGACTGGCTCATGGCGGTAGAACTTGCAGGCATTGCACTTGCGGCCAGAGCTGGCCAGCTATCAAGGAAGCTACCTTGGGCGACAGCTCCGGCCGGAGTTTCAGCCGGATCTGCAAGCATAGACCAGAGCTCTGGTGAGGCAAGTGCATTGCTATTTTGCTTCATGTGGTTGCTGTACAGCACCCATGCTTCAGGCAGTGTTCACAGATCCGATCTGGCTGTGCTCTGAGGCAAGGTGCCATGCTCTTGGTTGGGACAGCTGCCAGTGGCTATGGTGTGACGCTGATATACGAAGCAGCTCACCTGGCCGTATGTGCTGTTAAGCACAACCACATCTGCACAACATGAATGGAAGTACAGAAGTGAGCCAGGTGCTGCTGCTACTTCGTACTGCTGCTGACACGGGGGGTGCCATCCACGCGCCTTGCACGCCGGTCGCAGATTGCTCATGATAGCCTATGAACGCTGCGTGTCGTTCGTGCGGTTGTAGCGACAGGCTCGCGGGCAGCAGCAGGGCGACCAACCACCCGGCAAGGATGGCTTTCGAGATGATATTGCTGCATCCTGGCCAGACGAGGCAGCCAGCGATGCATCGCGCAAGCGCATCCGCCCTTAAGACTGACAGTGCATCTACTTGCGGCACACTGATATGGCTAGACAAATAACACCGTCATGTCACCCAGGGCTCAGGGCTCGGGTCAGTAACACTGTCATGCGTTTGAAGCCCACTGCTGCATCCATCTGGAGGGCTTCTTTCCGAGCATCGGCGACCATGCCTGCTCCTCACTGCAACACCTGTTGATGGACATGCACCACAAACCAATTTTTGGAGGAGGTCGATGCATTGCACTGCGCAAAATGCCAACACGCTGCAGATCATCTGCCACAGTGCTGTTGCAGCACCAACAAATGCAAGTAATACTGCGGCATGCTGCAAACACAATCCCCCACGCTAGCCACACCGGTCTTCTTTGCCACTACCACCTCTAAGCCTTGGATACAACAGTACAGCATGAACAATCACCAATGCGCAACACATGCCTCTGCAGCCACAGGGGCAGCTGCAGCTGCCAGCCGCTCTGCTGCATAAAGAGGAATCAACGCTGCCACATAGCAAGCTGCTATCCAAACAGGCAATGATATGTGTAGCAACCCACCGTCACACCCTCCCGTACTTACTTTGTTACCAAGCTGCCTTAGCTACGCTACCCATCTGACTCCAATCTCGTCAATCAATTTAGCAAGGTCAATTGCTCCGCTGCTTTTACCGTTCACCCCCGCTTTGTTTGCCTGCCCTCACCACCTACACCCCCAGCCGCAATGCCGCGCTGGTGTGCCGTCACAGCAGCCGGCACCTCCGCCAAGCAGTGCTGCCTCATTGGCTCAATGCCCCGCATCCTTGAGTGCCCTGGTGATGAGGCCCATGAGCCAGGCGGAGTGGTTCTTGGTGTGGGCCTCCCAGTTCTCACCATAGTCTGCAGCAGCAGCAGCAGCCGTAGCTTGGATGAATCATAGTGAGAGTGTATCCCCACTTCTCCACCAGCATGACCACACATCAGCTTCCGCTCCTGAGGGGCGCGGGGCCGATGGCGTTGATGCTATGGCTTAATGGGTAACATGATGATGATGATGATGAGCATGACCACACATCAGGGCCTATCTACAACATGTGTGCCGAGGATCAGCAGGCACTTTGTCGGCCTGCATTGAATCAGCACAGACATCATCCACATGCGGTATGCAACCCTTGACCATCAGCCTGCATACAACGCCAGATTCTCCGAGGCCATCATCAGAGGTTGTTGCCCCACCTACCTGTCTCGTCCAGTGCCTTGACCACCAGCAGCGCTTACAAGGGCCAGGCATCGATGCAAGCCTCTCTGCACACTCAAGCTCTCAGTATGGGAACGCTGAGTTTCAGCCCCTCGCATCACCACACAGTCCCTGTTGCCTCACCTGCCTGAACCAGTACCTTGCCCAGCGCCGTCCGGCGCCGGTAAATGCTTTGGAAAACGCCTAAATGCCAGGATTGTTCAGACCTACACCTTCCAAACCCTGCTGGCCCCTCCCAGCAGGGGCCTACACCTTCCCACCCCCTCCGAACCCCTGCTGGCCTACCTGTCTCGTCCAGGGCCTTGACCACCAGCATGGCCTTCTTCAGGGGCAGTGCGCTGATGCGCGCACACACGCCGTCATCCATGTAGGGCATGATGTAGGCGTGGCGCTGCGAGAACTGCTTCAGCGCAGCCTGCAGCAGCAGCAGCAGCAGCAGCAAGGAAAACATACACGGTCTCGTTAAAGGTCTGCATGTGCAGGTAAACCACACAGACTGCAAAGCGCAGCAGCAGCAGCAGCAGCATGGCTCATACAAAGGATCTTCTCACTGCAGGGTGCAGCGGCGTGCATGTGCATGTGCGACTGACCCGCCCACAACGCTCGTGTGCATTAGCAGCTTGAAGAAGCACAACAGGCAGCAGCATGTGCTCACACCAAGGGGAGTAAATATAACAGAGATCCTTATATAATATACACCCCTTGCTCCCACCTGCAGCTCCTTTGGTGCTGGGTGCGTCATCATGTGCGCTGCGTTCGCGATCAGCCTGAAGAGCATGCCTTGCGGGTCGTTGGCGTTAGCGACTGCGCTGCGGCCCATGGTGTGCAGCAGCATCAGCAGCTGCGGACAGCAAGAGGAAGAAGAAGAGGGGTCAAGTGGTGTGCACAGGCGAGTACGTTGCAACGAACCCGGAAAACGAGAGCTGCAAGACTTCAGCGGAACACGGGCTGTCACCTGAAGGAGGCCCACGCCGAGAAAGCTTCTATGTGTAAAGACATGATATGTGGCGCACAGCAGCTGCGAACAGCAACACAGCGTCAGCACACTTGTTTGAAAGCAGCGCCAAATCCAGCTTGCAACACACCAGCACCTGAGACCTGCCGCTGCTTTCCAAAATAAACACGTCAACGCTACAAGAAGACTCCTAGGTAAAAGCAAAGAACCCGAATGCTGCTACGAAGAGCGCCTCACCTGCAACTGCTGGTTGGCCATCAACGGCTTGATTATCGCCTTGTGCCTGTCTGCCAACTGGCATCCCACAAAGTTGCGCCAAATTAACTTGCAACACACCAACACTTGATACCTGCCGCTGCTTCAAAACATACACCCGCCACCTCTACAAGAAAACTCCTATGTAGACCTGACACAAACACAAACGCTCAAACAAAGAGAGCCTCACCTGCAGCTGCTGGTTGGCCATCAGCGGCTTGATCATCGCCTTGTGCCTGTCTGCCAAGTGCCGCACCACATCAGGCCGCTCCCTCTCAAGCTTCGCCCACGCAGCCTGCACACTCCCTCCCTTGCTGCTGCTGCTGCTGCTGCCACCTGCTGCTGCTGCTGCCCCCATGTGCCCCCCAGCTCTCACTGCAGGGCTGCCGCTAGCCTCCCCTAGGGTCACCCAGCCATCGTCACCATCCTCTGCACCTAACCCTGCTGCTGCTCCTGCTGCTGCTGCTGCTGCTCCTGCTAGACTGCCTGACCCTGCACCGTCTGCTACTGCATGTGCTGCGGCGCGTCCCACCACAACTTCCAGATGCTGCGAAGGCTTCTTCACACCCTTTTCCCAGCCCCTAGGAAGTTCATTCAACGCACACACGGCGTTCATTGCTGCCAGCGGCGGCAGTGCAGCAATGCGATCTCTCAGCGCCTTCGCTGCGAAGCCTGCAACATCTGGCCGGTCCTTTGTTAGCTGCTTGATTGCCATCTCTAACAGCTGGCCGTCACTGCTGCTGCTGCTGGTGGTGCCAGAAGCATCTGCTGCTGCTGCTGCAGCACCTAGAGACTGGCTGCTGCTCCTGCTGCTGGCTTGTTGCGGTTGGTCTGGCGTACTGCTGCTGCTGCTGCCAGCAGGTGCTGCGCCTGCAGCCTCTTGCTGCTGCTGCTGCTTTAGCCTCTCTGCTAGGCTGAGACCCTCAGAGCTGCCACGCCGGACACCATTTGCTGCTGCTGCTGCTGCAACTGCAGGGGCTGCCGTTGATGCTGCTGCGGACAACTGCTGCTGCTGGTAGTACCGTGTGTTGGCCTGCGTCAGCAGCTGCTGAATGCCACCACCAGGTGCATTGCTGCTGCTGCTTGCCTGCTGCTGCGGCACTGCTGCTGGTGCCGGCGTGGCGCCTGCCTGTGTGGTACTGTCGCTGCTTAGGCCTAACACTGCTGCTGTTACTGCTGCGGCGGCTGCCGCTGGCTGCTCATCATCATCATCTGCTGCTGCTGCTGCTGCTGCTGGTGTCACTGCTGCCAGCTTCTTCTCTACAAACGCCACCATCGACTCTGCATTCTTGGCATCCTGCACACACCAATGCAGCAGCAGCAGCAGAAAGCCCTCAGTGTGCAATGCCCTCACCTGCAGCCAATTCTGCCTCAAATGCCCATCCAATATCAATCACAACAAACATTCAACACCATACCCACTTCCTCTGTCCCCTTGCTTGCAGCACCGCAAATGTGCAGCTAAACTGTTCAACACCAGAGACACCAGATTACCACAACGCACGAGCTATTTCATCTTACCCGCAGCACCGCAGTGACGTAGCTGCCCAGCCATTTCCTTGGAGACGGCTGCACAGCCGCCTGCCAGCCGTGTGGCAGCAGCAGCAGCAGCAGCAGCAAGCCAAGCGTGGCTGCCCAGGCCCCCTTGTGATGAAGACCCACACGTTACAAACCCTTGACTGTTTATTACCACAAAAATAAGCGAGTAACGCATGTATTAAACACAACTCTCAAACCAACACAACACATTAGTTGAGGTTATTTTTTCACAGTTTCACACATCTCACCCGCAGCACTGCAGTGACGTAGCTGCCCAGCCATTTCCTCGGTGAGGGCTGCACAGCCGCCTGCCAGCCGTGTGGCAGCAGCAGCAGCGAGGCCAGCGTGGCACGCCCTGCCGCTGCTGTCACCTCGTGCTCAAAGATGGCTTGCAGCGACGCGTGCGTCAGCTCACACACAACATCGGGCCTGCAGCAGCAGCAGCAGTGGCGGCAGATGTGACATAACAGCAAGTCATGGCGACGCACTTTTGGCAGTGTCAGCTCACACACACCATCAGGCTTGCAGCAGCAGCAGCAGTGGCGGCAGATGCGACATGACAGCAAGTCATGCCATTGTACCTTTTGGCAAGGCCAACTCAGGCACCAAACGACGGGAGGCACGACACAGCAAGCTGAGCATGCTTGCATGCTAGAGTCTGTTTACTGCTGCTCCCAAGACACCCTGCAGGGTGTACCAGCAGCACCGCCATAAATTCTGTCCTGGCCCCCCGCCCCCGCGCGCGCGTGCACACCAGACACCACATCAGTTTGAGACTCGAATAGCGCCAGCAGCACCATCCCCACACACCTGTGTGTGACAGCAGCACCACCATCACGTCCGCCTTTGCACAGCACCCAAACATAATACACAACACCCACAACACGTGCAACACAGCTGCACCACACAAAGCATCCCCCCTACACACCTAACTGTGTGCCAGCAGCGCTACCATCACGTCTGTCTTGGCCTGCCCCTCAGCGCGTGCATGGTGAATAGATAGCACAACACACACGACACCACTCTCTGACTGCACAAGCAGCACTCGCGCCGCAATGTCACAGCTGTGTTCCAGCAGTGCCACTTTGACCTATGTGAGCATCGCAGCGCTCGCACAACACATTGCAACATTTAGAAGCACCGCAGCAGCCCACATTCTAACACCTACCTGTGTGCCAGCAGCGCCACCATCACCTCCGTCTTAGCCTGCCCCTCAGCGCGTCGGCAGCACAACACACACGACACCTCTCTCCGACTGGACAAGCAGCACTCTCGCCGCATTATCGCAGCTGTGTCCCAGCAGTGCACCTTTGACCTATGTGAGCATCGCAGCGCTCGCACGACGCTTTGCAACATTCCAATGCACAGCCGCAGTCCATATGTGACACCCACCTGTGTGCCAGGAGCGCCACCATCACCTCCGCCTTGGCCTGCCCCTCCGCACATGCACACCACACACCACACCATGCTAAGACTGGGAAAGCAGCCGCAGCACCACCTCCCAACACACATGTGTGCCAGCAGCGCCACCATCACCTCCTTCATTGCACAGCGCCCGATAATGATGCACAGCACACAACAACTTCAGCACCAACAGAGCAGCAGCCCACACTTCAACACCCACCTGTGTGCCAGCAGCGCCACCATCACGTCTGTCTTGGCCTGTCCCTCAGCGCGCACCCTGCTGCTGCTGAGCTCCGGGTCAAACAGCAGCCGGTAGAAGCTGACACGCTTGTTCAGCACACGCACGGGAGAGTCGGCAGAGGCCAGGCTCAAGCCCTGCGACACTCCTGCAGCAGCAGCAGCAGCAGCAGCAGGAGCAGCAGCAGCAGGTAGCTGTGATATAAACAGTGTTCAGCACGCGCACGGGGGAGTCAGCAGACGCCAGGCTCAGGCCCTGCGACACGCCTGCAGCAGCAGCAGCAGCAGGTAGATGTTATGAAGCCAGTGCTGCTTTTCATGTGCTTGTGTAAGAGCTGCGGCAGCATCAATAAATGCAGTTGCACTCTTGCCTAATGATAAGGCTCGCTACTGTATACATAACAACACGTTGTCACATCATCCGCTAACCGCCGCTACTGCCATGTGGGCAACTGCCACCAGCTGCTGCTGCTAATTCTGCCATGGCTGCTGCTGCTGGTGCTGCTGCTGCTATTTCTGGCATTGCTGGTGCTGCTCACCCCTGAATTGGTCGTGGTGGCCAAAGGTGAAGAACAGCACGCATGCCAGGACGCCAGGCCCATGCTTGGCCAGCACAAACTGCAGCGCAGCAGCAGCAGGCACGCAAGCAGGCAGACGAAAAGGAAGCACACGGTTTGGCACACGCCACGCGTGTAGGATATAGAGAGCAGGTGGCGAGCATGCGGGGTGCTTTGTGTCAGGAAAGTGCAGTACAGCGTGCAGTACAATGGCAGTACAGTGGCAGTACACTGCGCAGCGCCCACACATACTTGTGGTCACATCACGTGCGCGCACAAACCTTTTCCTATCGAACCTCTACAACACCTTTACAATGCAGCGCTGCAAAGCAATAGACTGTTACCGCACCTTGAGGTACTCCTTCAGCTGGCGTTGCCATGAAGCATGTCTGACGCGCACCCCAACATGTCCCCCCTCCCCCAGTGCAGTGCAAAAAGTAGATGCACAACCCAACAGCGCAGCTTCCACACCATCTCATCCCACCTCCCACACAATGCAGTCCACACAATGCGGTCCAAAGTACATGCACAACTCAACTTCAATCAACATGTCAACTCACACACTATCTCGTCAGCACACCTTGAGGTACTCCTTCAGCTGCTCATCGCCATGCAGCATGTCTTACACACCTCCACATGTTCTCTCCCACCTCCCACACAACGCAGTGCAAACTTTACATGCACAACTCAACATTTCTATCTCATCAGCGCACCTTGAGGTACTCTTTGAGCTGCTCATCGCCATGCAGCATGTCTGACGCGTCTGCTGCATACCGCGCCAGCCACTTGAAGCCTTCCCTCACACTGAACTTCGCAGCAGCATCACCACCCTCACTGCTGCTGTCCCTGCCCTCCCTGCCGCTGCTGCTGCTGCCACTGCCAGCTGGCTGTACTGCTGAAGAGCCTCCTGCTGTTGTCAGTAGATCTAGTGCGGCCTGCAGGGTTAGGCGCGGCTTAGCTGGCGCGAATGCGACAACCTGCTGCTGCTGCTGCTGCTGCTGCTGCTGCTGCTGCTGGGGCACAGGCGGCAGCTGGGGTGGCGGTTGCTGCTGCTGCTGCGGTTGCACAGGTGGCACCTGCTGCTGCAGGGGTGCTGGCTGCTGCTGCTGCTGCTGCTGCTGCTGCTGTGAGCTGGGCTGCTGTACCGCTGCATGCGGCTGCGATGATGACACCTGCACCTGCTGCTGCTGCTGCATGTGCTGCAAGATGTGAGGCACGACTGCCGGCCCTGCAGGGGCTGCTGCTGCTGGTGCGGCTATTGCACCAGGAAGTGCAGATCTAGCAGAGCCAGCAGCAGCAGCAGCAGGTCCCGGGGCCCCTGCTGAGCTGAACCCAGGAGGAGGGGCTATAACTTTGGGTGCTGCTGCTGCTGCTGGCGCTGCTGCTGCTGCTGGAGCTGGCATGCCAGGTGGCATCCGTGCCTGCTGCTGCTGCTGCTGCTGCTGCTGCAGCTGCAGTGCTACTGGATTGTAGCTGCTGCTGCTACTGCTGCTAGCCCTGTCTCTGGCTGCGCATAGGATGCCAGCTATTCCAGGCAGCGGGCGTGCTGGCTGTGGTGCGGGCTGCTGCTGCTGCTGCTGTTGCTGCTGCTGCAACTGTGGGTGCAGGTGCTGCAAGTGTGGGGGCAGCACTGCGCTGCTCACCTGCTGCTGCTGCTGCTGTACTAGGTGGGGCGGCAGCCGCAAGCTGCCCGCATGCTGCTGCTGCTGCTGCTGTTGTTGTTGTTGTTGCAGCAAGTGGGGCGGCAGCGATACACCGCTCTGCTGCTGTTGCTGTTGCAACAGGTGGGGTGGCAACGATACACTACCCAGCTGCTGCTGCTGCTGCTGTTGCAACAGGTGGGGTGGCAACGATACACTACCCAGCTGCTGCTGCTGCTGCTGCTGTTGCAACAGGTGGGGTGGCAACGATACACTACCCGGCTGCTGCTGCTGCTGCTGTTGCAACAGGTGGGGTGGCAACGATACACTACCCGGCTGCTGCTGCTGCTGAGTCAGGTGGGGTGGCCGCAGCACGCCTTGCTGCGGATGCTGCAGATGTGGCGGGAGCACAATGCCAGCCTGCTGCTGCTGCTGCAGGTGAGGTGGCAGGCCACTGCCGTGTTGCTGCTGCAGTGAATGTGGAGGTAGTGCACTGCCTTGCTGCTGCTGCAGGTGAGGTGGCAGTGATTGCTGTTGCTGCTGCAGATGTGGTGGCAGCGAGGACTGTTGCTGCTGCTGCTGCTGGGGTGTGACCACAGCCTGCTGCTGGGGTGTGACCACAGCCTGCTGCTGGGGTGTGACCACAGCCTGCTGCTGGGGTGTGACCACAGCCTGTGGTTCTGACTGCTGCTGGCCCCGCAGATGCGGCGGCACGTATGCCTTTTTCTGCACTGACGCCTGCTGCTGTTGCTGCTGTGTCACGGCGGGTGAGCCGGTTGACCCCGGTCCACCTACGTGCCTAGGCTGCCCTGCCATTCCTGGAGTAAAGCCAGGTGGCACAGCTGCATGTGGTTGCTGCAGATTGTACGCATGCGGCTGCTGCGCGTGCACAGCCTGCTGTGCAGGTTGTCCGTGCCCTGAGATCGCTGCTGCAGGCGGCCCTGCTGCCTGATGTGATATCTTCCCTGCATTTTGAGACGCTGGCTGAGAGTTTTGCCAGCCGAGAGGGTTGTGGCTCATCGCTGTGGCTCCTGAGCACCAAACAAAGTGATGCGAACCACGTTTGGTAATGCCAGCAGCACTGTCGATCCTTCAACAATCGCCTACTAGTCGAATCCGCAAGAACTTAACGCTGAATCAAGTCAGGCCAAGGCAGAATCCATCCACTTGAAGGCACAGCACGTCAGCACATGTACTGCTGCTGCTGAGCATGAACATTTGCTTCTCAAACGCAGAAGCGGTACCACCATTGACAGCCTGCAGCGATGACCAGCGACTTGTGTTTGCAGCGACGCCTGCAGCAGAGCCTTATACCCTTGCAAATGTTACTATTCAAACTCACTGCTCACTGGCTCTGTGACAGAGCAACAGCTGGCACAATTCAGCCCAACCGTCGCAGCAGACTTGCTTAAAACAGCAAGTACATGTACGTCGGATGGCTGGAGATGCCAGCAGCCACAGCAACAGCTACCTGATGCTCCCAATGACACACCGACCCTACACACCACGCACTGCATGCACTGCATGGTCACCGTGCACGGGCCGTGCTTAAAAACCCCAAAGCCTGACAGGTCTTCGTGATGTACATGGTTACCTCCACATCAATTCTTCCAGTGCTGTCGTTGACCAGACTGGTGGTCAACAAAAGCATGCGAGTATGAACAAAAAATGGATGAAGTCCACAATCAAACACCCCACCAGCGCCAACACAGCTCCTTTGCCACCAACCACCGGCCTCAACGGTTCCAGGCACAGGTTCCGCAACAAGCAGACACGTACAGACCATGCGAGACACACTGTCTCTGCTTGCTTGCTTGCTGTCCTGCTGGGCTCGAGTGCTGCTGCGTTCACACTGTGCTGTTGAACAACCCAAAGTGTCACCTCACACAACAGGCTGCCTTGTTCCACAACTTGTGTCAATGCGTCATCCGCCTGAATAATGACCACCCATTACAGCAGTCCTGCAGCCCTAAGCTCCTCATCATCCAAGCCCTCCTCCTCGTCATCAAAGTAGTAATCACGGAGCCCATTACCACCCTCATCACCCTCCCCAAGCCCTAAAGCCTGCTCCTCTGCCTCAACCGCCTCCGCATGCCACTGCTGCTGCGACATCACACCCAACGCGTTGCTGATCGCACCCGTCAAGCCGCTGCCACCCGTTTGACCAGCAGAGCGGTTTAGACCATGAGGTTTAGCACCAGGCATTAAGCCCTTGCTAGACCCTAAGCCCTGCCAGGGTTGACCTGGCAAGAGCCCAGGAAGCCTTCCACTGCCACCACCTGCAGCTGCACCCTGCGGTCGTGCTGCAGGTGGCAGCATGCTGCCAGCAGCTGGGCCCAGCAGGTTGGCTGGTGCTGCCTGGTGCTGGCTCTGCTGCAGCAGCGCCTGCTGCTTCTGGTACTTGTTCCAGCCTCCCCTGCGGCGCAGGAAGCTGCTGATGTACCTGCACACGCAAGACCGCCACGTCAGAGCAGGCAGACACACAGATCGGACACCGGTATAAGAGCTGAGATCTGTACCCAACCGCACCAAACGAGCGCAAGGAACGTGACGGCCGAACACAGACACTGTCCAGAATATCCAACACCAGCACAAGAATGGACGGAAGCACGCATCATCACCGCTGTACAAGCAAACTTGCAGCAGCTGTGGCAGTGAAATCAAACAGCACAGCGCACCTGTCCGCATGCTCCTGCTGTTGCTGCAGCGCTGCAAGTGCCTCAGGCGACATCAGCGGCCCACTGCCAGCAGCACCCACAGCAGCAGCAGCAGCACCACCACCTGCCTGCCGAGCCCTGCCAGCACCTGCAGCAACCCGGCCCTGCTGCTGCTGCTGCTGCTCAACGTCATCATCACTCTCGCAGGCATCATCATCAGCATCCTCTTCATCGTACGCACCACTTCGCTGCTGCTGCTGCTGTCGCTGACGAACCGCAGCAGAGAACCCTGCCGCAGCCCCAAAGCTGCTGCTGCCACCTCCCACAAGGCCAGCCCGTGCGCCAGCAGCTGCTGCTGCTGCCGCTGCTGCGGCAGCTGCACGTGGGTCTGCAACGCGCGTGCGCTGTGTCTCCTGCTGCATGCCTCGCACAAGCTTGCGTGCTACTGCCAGCGTTGTCTTGCCCCCACGGACCACGGGCGCCTGCAACGCAAAAGCGAATAAAGTGCAAAGGTTTCTCAATGGCCAGCCATCTAGGTAGCCGGCAGCAAGCTTGTACATCTCATGGACATGAGATCATTGATCAACACCAGGCTGCTTCGCAGACATCATGAAGCATCAGGCACCTAGGTCCACTGCTTAAACAGCAAGGACAGCACATACAATCAGCGAACTGTATCCAGACATGCAGACAAGGCACCCAGCATGATTGTATGCACTCACCACAGTCTTGGCACGTGGCAGCTTCGCGCCGGCAGCCGGGCTGCGTGCCGCGTCAAAGATCTTGGCGAAGCACTCGTTGGCGCTGCGGCTGCCCACGCGCGCTGCCACCTCCTGCCAGAAGAAGCGGTGCGTCGGCTCAACCTGGCAGTACGCCACCTGGCAGCAGCAAGCACGATCAGCAGGTGGACAACAACACAACGCGATGTGTCAGTGCCACGATGGGGTAAAACATGTCACTAGAACTACACACAACGCAGTAAGCCGTCACCAGAGACTGTGCCCCTCGAGCTGTATGCGACAAGTGAAATATGCAGTACAGGTTGTGTTGTGGCTCGTGCAGCAGCCAACAGTTGATGTCCGGCCGGTTTTTACCGCGCCCACCCTGCACCCCACCTGCAGAGCATGCACCTCCTCTTGTGTCCAGCCATCACCAGCAGCAGCACTGCCAGCCTTGGCTCCCTGGCGCTTCCCCTGCTTCGGCTTCGCAGCTGCCTGCTGCTTGGACACCTGCTGCTTCAGCAACAGCTGCTGCGGCTGCTTGGCTGGCAACTGCTGCTGCTGCTGCTGCTGCCTCACAGCCTGCACCTGCTGCTGCTGCTGCTGTGCCGAAAGCTGCTGTGACAGCTGCTGTGAACGCCGCTGCTGCAAGACCTGTGCTGCCAGCCTCGTTGCTGCTGCTGCTGCTGCTGCAGCTGCTGCAGCAGAGCCAGGCCTGCCACTGCTGACTGCACCACCAGCAGACCTTGGCCGCTGCTGCTGCAGCTGCTGCTGCTGCTGATGCAAGGCAGCTGCAGCAGCTGTCTCATCACCCTCCACATCATCATCTTCCACTCCCTCTTCTTCATCCTCCTGTTCTTCTGCATCATCATCTCTTGCAGGTTCGTCATCAGCTGCGGCATACCGACTCTGCTGCTGCCAATGCTGCCACTCTTGCTGCTGCTGCTCACGCCCCACAGCAAGCTCCTGATCCTCCTCGTCCTCTTGCAGCACAGGGAGCATTACCTGCTGCTGCTGTCGTTGCATGCAGTGCTGCTTCTGCTGCTGGTTGTAAGCAGCTTGCTGCTGCTGGTGCTGCCAGGAAGCGTCCAGCCCACCTGCGGCCATGCCCTGCTGCAGCTGCGCATAGAATGTTGGCGACTGCTTCTGCATGTACTGCTGCTGCCCTTGTACAACTTGCAGAGGAGGCTGCACTTGTTGCTGCTGGTCTGGATGATACTGATGCAGCTGGAACTGGAACTGCTGTGGTGACTGCTGCTGCTGACCCATGAGCTCAGGGTGCTGCTGCTGCTGCCATGGCTGCTGGCCATACATGGGCGCAATGCCGCCAAACATGCCTGGCTGCTGCTGCTGCTGCTGCTGCTGCTCGTGTAGCCCGCTAGTAGCTGGTCCTGGTGTGCCGATGAATGCATCTACCGCAGTATCAGCAGCTATGGAGCTGCCAGCCGGACCCCATCCTGCAACCTGTTGCTGTCCGGGTAGCCCTGCTGGGTTGAAGCCCATTCCTGTGCTGCCAACAAACGGCTGCTGCTGCTGCTGCTGCTGCTGCCAGCCAGCCTCAGCTGCAGGTGGTGGGGAGTCACTCTGCTTGATGCGTATCACAGGTGGTGGCGGCAGCAGCTGATACGGCCGCGCAACAACGCGTGCACGCAACTCCTGCAGCCGGGACTGCTGGCTCTCTTCATCTGGCTGCTGCTGCTGCTGCTGTTGCTGCCGGCGCCTTTGGGCTGCTGCTGCTCCTAGAAGCACCTCATCTTGCTCAGCTAGCTGCGCATCCACATCATCATCGCCCAGTAGCAAGGGGTCAGTGTGGACTTGGTGACCATTGGCTGGCTGTGCTGCTGCTGCTGCTGCAGCTGTCCCACCCATGCCTGCTGCTGCGTCTGCACTGCTGCTGCCAGCCAGAGCAGCTGCCAGCGCATCAGCTGCAGCCGCAGCGGCATCTGCTGCAGCAGCAGCCAGCGGTGCCAGCGGCTGTGCTGCATCTGCTGCGGCAGGACCAGCACCGTTGATCCCTGGCACTAAGCCAACTGCTGCTGCATCACCATCTTCAGCACCCTGCTCTATCCCATCAGTCTCCTCATCTAGGGTTTCCAGCGTCTGCTGCTGCTGCTGCTGTCGCCGCCGCTGGGCCTGCTTGCGCGCTGTCAGCTGCCCCTGGGCAGCACCTGCAGCATCTTCAGAAGCCCTGCGTGATGACATGCCTCCTGCTGCAGCAGTACCTTCATCTGCATCTGCGGCCGTTCGATTGCCAGCCCCGACCACTCCACCAGCACCCACCGCTCCACCTACTCCTGCTGCTGCTCCACCTGCTGCTGATGATGCTGCCAGCTTTCCGCGCTGCCCCCTGCCTGCTGGCACTGCTGGCAACCTGCCTGACTCATCGCCGGCCCCTTCGCTGGATGTTGCCAGGTGCAGCAGTGCAGTGGCGGCTGCCTCCACATCAGCTGCAGCCTGCCTGGCTGCAGATGCAGCCCTCGTGGGCCTGCCTGTGTGCTGCTTCGCCTGCTGCTCATCTACTGCTGCAGGGCCAGCTGCAGCTGCATCAGCTGCTGGCTTAAATCTTGCAGGACTGGCTGAGTTGCGCTCCTGTTCACCAGCAGCAGCGGCAGCGGCAGCAGGCGCCCTGGCCTTGCTGCTGCTTGGTCTGCCACGCCTGGGCGGTGCTGCAGCAGCAGCAGATGCTGTGTTTTGCTTATGGTCTACTGCTGCAGGCACAGCAGCAGCTTTGCCTTTGCTGCCAGGCGGCCTGCCACGCTTCTTTGCAGCACGCTCACCATCGCTGGATGGAGGACCAGCAGGCTCTGCTGCTGCTGCTGCCGCTGCTGGTGCTGCTGCTGTTGTAGCAGCCTTGGACTTGCTGCTTGAGGGCCTGCCGTGTCTCTTCACAGGCTCTGCTGCGAGTCCCAGCGCATCTGCCTCAAGTAGTACTGCCTCTGCTTCATCACCGCACACATCTGCAATGGCCAGACTGCTCTGCTGTGCAGCAGCTGGCTTTGCCTTGCTGCTCTTTGGCCTGCCACGCTGCTTCAGCTGCACTGCTGCTTCTGCTGCTTCTGCTGCCTGTTCTTTTGCTGCTGCTCCCGTATCCGCTGCATCACCGCACGCATCTGCAACGACTGGACTGCTCTGCTTTGCAGCAGCCGGCTTTGCCTTGCTGCTCTTTGGTCTGCCGCGCTGCTTCGGCTGCACTGCTGCTGCTATTGCTGCTGCTTCTGCTGCCTGTTCATCTGCTGGTGCTCCTGTAACGGATTCATGCAGTTTGCTGTCATCTGGCTGAACCTTCACTTGCCTGCTGGCAGTAGCTGGGCGCCGCTGCTTCAGCGCTGCCTGCTGTGGCTGCACCTGTGCTGCTGTCGCTTCAGCTTCATCACCAGCTGCTGTTGCTTCCTCATCTTCTTCTATCTTGGGCAACTTGAACAAGTCTACTGGAGCCCCCTGCCCACGCATGCGCATTACTGCCAAGTCAGCATTGTGGCGGCGAGGCCTAGCAGCACTGGCTCCGTTGGGCTGCTGCTGCTGCTGTGTGTCTGCTGCTGCATGGCTAACAGTTGTCTTGCGCTGCCTGCTTGTTGCTGTCTTGGATGCTGTCGATGCAGGGCGCGGAGCAGTAACATGGCGCGTTGCTGGTGTCTGGTGCTCTTGCTGTGCCGGTTCCACATCGTCTTCAGCATTTTCGATGATGGGTTGATGCGGTCTGTGCCGCTTTGCTGTGCCTGAAGCCTGATTTTGTCTGTCAATAGCTGAGCTCGGGCGCTTGCTGCCATGCACACGCTGCTGTGCTGCTGTTGCTGACGTATCATGCAGAGGCAACAGCTGCTGCTCAGATGGGCCCTCTTGGTTGCTGCTGAAAGGTGTAGGAGGACACGAGCGAGCCTTGCTGCTGCTGCGCTTCGCTGTGGAGGCCATTGCTGCTATCTGGTTCCAAGGTCCCTCAGACGGACTCAGCTAGCGGCAATCAAAGTGCATTTTCATCTGAGTCTGTAAGCCAGGTAAAGTATTGACATTTCAGCGTGCAGCGTCGTCTGGTGGGGGTGTCGACAGCAACATCAGCATTGCTGGGCTTCTTGGGGCGATGCAACCGCCTGCGTGCTATTGAAACAGATGGGTGAATTGCGCTGGACGCTGACTGAAGGCATGCTGGCTGTCGCTATGACTGGGGTTTGGTTTGAATCTACTGACAGTTGAAGCCCTGGGCAGCCCGCTTTGTCCCTCGGTTATACGTGCTGGAGGTCTAAGAGGCTGCAAACAACGTCACAGCTTTCTTGCCGCAGTATTACTTACTGCACGGTCACCCTGCCCAGGGAACTCTGTTGATGATGCTCAATGCGCATGTGCAGCACACGTCGGGCGAGACCAGAAGCAGCGGACTAGAACAGACCAGTGGACCGCAGACAAGACCAGAAGTGCCACACCTTTTCAGCAGCAACTGGCTGCACACGTGGCACTGGTGGCACAGGTGCTGCTGCAATGCCACCTCGGCAACTATATCTTCACAACACATGCTGTAGACTCATTTCATCATCATGGTGGTTCACATGCTGCAGACTCCATTCATCATCATCGTCATCATCACTGATGACAGCGACAGCAGCAGCACTCTAGCAGGACAAAGCAGATGACACCAGTAAAAGGAGCAGGACCTGATTGTGACCTACATCCGATGGCATCGCTGCCACGCCACCAAGCGATTGCATCCTGGCAATCCGCCGTGTCCGGCGGGACGTTAAACACGTGGCGCAGTGGTGATAATAATAATCAATCCTTGTAAGCCATACCTTTCGGCATCGGCAACCGCGCCTCACCCACTGGGGAGGCGGAAAGCAGACTGATTATTCTCTCT
>CADDIJ020002506.1:0-33564 GCA_902809745.2 Tetradesmus lagerheimii | reverse complement strand
CAAACATAAAGATCACACACAGCTACAGCCAGTTTGAAGTAGATTTTCTCGACTTGGTTGTTCACAAGTGTATGGAGGATGTCTGCGATGCAGATGGCAGAGTGCGTATCAAAGTGCGCACACACCAAAAGGTACTGAACAAGTACCTTTACATCCCACATTACTCTTTCCATCCACCTAGTGTGTTTAGGAGCTTCATCAATGCAGAGTTGATTCGGTATGTTGTCACTAACAGTGACGAACACTGGTTTGACTGCATGGTGCGAAAATTTGTGCACCGGCTACGCCAGAGGGGTTACCCTCAGCGTCTGCTAGCCAGCATCACCAACCGAGTGTCGTTTTCATTGCGGCACAGGTACCTGTCTGTGAGCAATAGCAGCACAACTGCAACTGCAAACAGCAAGCCTGTCATGGTGGTGCCGTATGCACAACTCATACCTGAGCTGCGGCTGCAACAGTTGCTGCGGGGTGCATATGATATTGGCGGTGGAGATCTGCATGCTGAGGTTTCAGAGAGACCGATTGTTGCATTCACAAAAGGCAGGAACCTGGGGTCACTCTTAGTAAAGGCCAGTCACCCTGTGTTCATCATCAAGACCTCATGGTTTGCTTTTGCAGTGCAGTATTGTACAGGGTTCGAGCCACTGGCAACATGGCCAGCGACCTCACCCAAAAACCTGCACCCTGTTGTTGTGTGCTTCTGATGGCGAGTATTTGTTGATTCTGTCCGTGTTCACAGGATTGAAGCCTGATGAAGGGTGAAGAGCCCGAAACGCGTCGCTTTCCATGTAATACGACAAAACAGAGTCAACAATAGTCTGAACTTGTCTCAACAGTAGCTGTAGCCAGTTGCATTACGCTATTGCTTTTCAAATTGCTGGTTGGCGCCTGCAGGCGTGCAGGCTGCCTAGCATGCATCATAGATGTGCGACACACGTCACACGCACAAGCACCTCATGCTTTTGAACATGCTGCCGCAGTGGCACGGCAGCTACTGAACATCGTCCGACAAACAAGTCATGCAGCGGCACCAAGGATTGTGCCCGGAAGTACTCACAGGTTTGCATATCACCAGCGCTGCTTGCTCAAGCAGCGCAGTCTGCGGCCACCACAGCATGAGCCAACATGGTGGGGTGCTGCACAACACCAAACTCAGATGGGCATGCATACACACTGACGCGTATGATCAGTGATTGGAAGGAAGGCAAGGAATGCAAACGCAGCGCCAATTGACGCAGTATAGTAACAGTACAAGGCGCTTGCGCGGAAACCACAGCAGAGAACACAACCAAGTTGAACATCCGCCAGCGTGCACGCACGTGATCACCGCTGGCTGCAAGTGCTGCATTGTAACATGCTCGGAACACGATCAATGCCATGAACTCAGCACAGGATCTTAGGCGGAGCAAAGCATTGATGCTTGCTGTATGGTGGGTGCTGCTGATTGTGCCCACACAAGAGAGCAGGCAGCTGATGCATGGATCTGACGCACACGTACATGCAATCCAGCCAGTTAAGTATGACCAACTCGTGGTTCGTTCTACAGACTATCATAACATACAGTAGTTGGCAAGTCTGCTCAGGTGCCAATGTAAGCCGGTCAACCAGCCCTCAACAGTTAAGCGCTCCGATGGACCAGGACGTAACAATTAGCTGCACCTAGCCCAGCGACGCAGCGTTCCCAGATGGCCTCATTGTCAGCTTATCCAGCGTCTATTCTCGCAAATCAGATGTAGCCACCTCCAAATAACAACCAGTGCTCGTCTGGTGACCTTTGTGTTGCTGGGGTGGCAGGTCAGCAAGGTCGACCTTGACGTCATGACGTCATGCTCAGATGGCTGGCAGCAGCTCCAGCAGGCCAGTGCCTGTCTCATCAGCTTGCAGCAGCGGCCAGGCAAGCATATCTGGAGCCTGCTTCGCGGCCACTGCTTCCTCAATCGCTGCCTTGATCGCAAGGGCACGCAGCAGCACCGCGCTGTGCACATCCAGCACTGCTTGGGTTGCGTGAGCCAGGGGAGAGCCAGCAGGCACGGCTGCCAACTCAGCTGTCAGCTGCTGCTGCAGGTGCATCAACTCCGTCAGCTCCAGCTCTAGCGCCAGCACTGTGGATGGCAGCGGCTCTATGAGGCCCAGCTGGGGCTGCTGCTCCAGCTGCTCATACTGCTGTTGTTGCTGCTGCAGACGGTGAAATTGCTGGAGCTGGCGCTGCAGCTGCTGGCTCTCCGACTGGTGCACCTGATTAGGGGTGTCCTCCAGCGCTGCCAGGCAGTCTGCGGTGCTGCAGGAGCTGGCAAACGACGCGTGGTTGAAGGTCCCGGAAAGGCATGGAGGGCAGGTCCTGGACTCGGAGATGCCTGACGCTGGGCAGCTAAAGCTACATTCACTATCATCTATAACCATGTGCTCGGGCACGTAGCAGCCCATGATGCTATTTAGCTGGACAAGCCGGTAAAGAGGCTAGGTTGAGAGGCAGTGCCTTCACATACTCAAACGACCGCTAGTTGATTAACATGCCTAAATTGGCTGCAGATCAGTAATTGGCAGTGCAGAGGCGCGAATGGTTGTGGTGCAGCAGCAGGGCGGACGCATGCGGGCAACAGGGATGACAGATTAGCACCCGTGGACTTTGCCAATATTCATACCGATGAGTGTACTTCATAGTACATCAACTATTTGTTTCCCATGTAAACGTTGCATTCGCCCCTGCAGACGTATAGACGCAAGCGGCATATATACTAGTGCGTGCTCATCTGCCTCCAGTCACGAGCAATGTCAGCAAAGGCACCACGTCACTATATAAACTTTCTGTGCAAATGCTGTGGCTCTTGTGTGTGCGGAGAGTTGCAACCCCTGTCACTGAACTCTCAGCTGAACTTCCCATCTGGCGCCATATGTGGTCGAGAACAGCTAGAGGGCCACGGCTACCACGCCTGTTGTATCAAAAGCAGCCGCGACATATGGTTCCTTAACTACGTTATCGCTCAGGGAACAGTGCAGCATGCCTTGACAGTGCCGAGTGCCTACACTCGTCTCTAGCTCGCTTCCTTGTAGGTTACAGGGCTGCTGCTGCAGACACCGTGTTCGGCGTATATAACAGGAGCATACAGAGAACCGAAGACCCCTCCGTATGCGATGCTCCTCGCGGCGGCCACCACCGCTGGCAGCATGCCATCACAACAACCACAGTCATCATCATCATCATGTTGCCCATTAAGCCATAGCATCAACAACCACAGTGTGCCACATGCTCTAGCTCAGCAGTCAAGCGTGTGACGAGAACAGCGCTGCCTGACACATCATGTTAAGTAATCCCAAGGGCAGAAGCAGGGGCCACAGTCCCACACGCGCCCGCCACTGACAGAGCACAGCTCAATCACCGCTCCTCAAGAAACTGTGTCCTTGTACATCCTATTCATGCCTTGGTGGAAATGCAAGCAGAAACGGTGCTGCGGCTGGCGGACAGGGACCCGACGGCCTGCATTGCAGGATGCCAACAACAACCCATGCTTCTAGGAAGGAAACCACACGTACCATGCACTGTCTATCCACTGGAGTAGGCTACTCATGCATCTGCTGCAGCAGGTGCATGTCAAGTATGAGAGCAGATGCAACACCTTGCCGACATGTGGCCCGGCGCAAAGTCGCAGCGGCTGACTTGCAGTATGACACCCATGCAGCGCAACCCACAACCACCGGCAGAGCCGCTGCTGCACTCACGCCGCCAGCCCAGGCCATGCTGCAACCACTGCCAGTGCTGCTCTGCTGCGCAGCAGCTGCTGCTGCCATACTGTAGCGCCTGCCAGCACACCAAACACGCCCTTCTAGCCGCTCACAGCTTGCTGGCTCCTTCTGCCCGTGCCACCGCTGCTGCTAATGCTGCTGCTGGCTGTTCCAGTCAAGCGGTGGCTGCCTCAAAGCGCTTGCCCACGCTGTCCCAGTCGATCAGCTTCTCAACAAAGGTGTTCATGTAGTCAGGCCTGCAGCGGTCACGCAGCAGCAGCAGCAGCAGCAGCAGCAGCAGCAGCAGCAGCAGCAGCAGTACATTGTGTTGCACTACAGCAGCAGTTCAACGCAGCTGCCTAAGCCCAGCACCCACACCACCAGCCCAAACTGAATCTGCTGGTGCTATCATGCAGCAACGTGCTTTCGTTTTGGTGCGACCGTCGCATGCAGCACCCCAAACCACGAATCAACACACTCAAGACGGATGTGCGACAGTGGCAGTGGCATGCACAACCCAGCATGTAGAAGTTGGCTGATATCAGCACGCTGCCGCACCAGCTTCCTGACAGCAACGCAGTGATGGGCCACATGAGCGCACAGCAAAACCCGAGGCTATGTTCTCGCTGCACGCTGACACGAGAATCAGGCAACAGCTACGCAAGTGATGCAATCAGTCACTGCTGCTGCGCCTGCTGCCTCACCTCCTGTTCTGCACGTCCAGGTAGTAGGCGTGCTCCCACACGTCCATGGTCAGGATAGGCGTCTTGCCCTCAACGATGGGCGTCACCGCGTTGGGCGTCTTCTCCACGCTCAGCTTGCCAGACTTGTCGGCCACCAGCCACGCCCAGCCGGAGCCAAACTGAGTGGCGCCTGCACCAGCAATCCGACAACATGCATTGGCGTTGGCATTGATATTGAAATGGGTTTCACACCGCTCAGCGTGACAGAGTTGTCACACCTGGCCGAAGCCAGAGTGGGCGGCGACTGCAGCACACAGCACAATGGACGAGCGACCCCGCCAGCACATTCCATGCAAGACGACACAGCAGCAACGCAGGCGCACGTCACACATGTCTAACTGCATGAACACTGCCGGTCAGTGCAACAGCAAGCCCCTGTCGTACGCTGTTGAACTTGCAGCGCACAGCAGGCTCAACAGGAGTTACAATCAAACGGCACCTGCTAGAACATGTACACCGCTGGGCCAGCGGCAGCACAAATCCGGGTGCAAAGAGACTGCCACGTGCGGGGCATTCAGCCTGCCTGCATTGCTCACACCGTGCCTAAGCACCCCCCAAGCTACAGCCCCTGCGGCCTGTTGCTGGAACGCACTGCGCTGCACCCCACCCCAGGGCCCCCACCTGCGTTCTTGAACTGGGTCTTGAACTCGTCCAGGCTGCCGAATGACGCGTTGATGGCGTCAGCCAGCTTGCCGCTGGGGGCGCCGCCACCGTTGGGCTTCATGCTCTCCCAGAAAAAAGTGTGGTTCCACACCTGACGCAGGCCAGGCACACGCATGAGGTGGGGTGAGGGCGCGGAGAACGTCAGGGCGATTGCGCATGGTGAGCACGAAACAACCGCAAGTCGTTGACATACTGCTCGACTCAGGTGACACTACGCTGGCTGTATATATGGCCGCTCATGGTGGGGGCATGGAGATGCTCCCAGCTGCTGATGCCGCAGTCTCTGCACACATGCAGGCGTACACGCCCCCTACTGCTGCTGCTGCTGCTGGTGCGCACCTGTGCTGCGTTGTTGAAGACCGGGCTTGGGCTGCCGCTGTTCCACGACTCCAGCACCACCTCCTCCAGGCTCTTTGACTCCATGTTGCTGCCAGCAATCTGCTTGTTCATGTTGTCCAGGTATGCCTGGTGGTGCTTGCCTGTGCAACAGGCGATCAGACGCGCACAGCATACATGGTCCCTACTGCAATGTAGACCGAGCATATACCTTGACCAATGCATAATGAATTCTAAGCATCAACACATGATACGACGCATGGTTGTTGCCCTGCCGTCCACACTGACTGGCTTGCAAGGCAGAGGTCAGAATGCTGTGGCCTGACAGCTGGTGCTGTCAAGCAGCAGGTCCAGTGCACGTGTTACATACAGCAAGCAAGAAAAACGTCACAGGCTTCCGAGCAGCATGCTGCAAATGCACTTGCGCAGCGGATCGCAATCGGTTGTGGAAAGTGAACTGATCAGTGCTTCTAGAAGAGACTCACCATAGTGAAACTCCAGCGTGCGCTGTGACATGTGGGGCTCCAGTGCATCCATAGCATACGGCAGAGGAGGCAGAGTGAACGGCATGGTGCCTGCTGCGTGTAGGAGAGCTTTGGTGATGCTGGACAGCAGGTGGTGATCGTGCGTTTAGCAGCAATTGAAGCAAAAGGTGGCACAGAGATCATAAACAATTGCAGCACAGAGCGACCAAGCGTATCAGGCACCTACGCAGCAACGAGTGACACCACATGCAACAAGATGACATGCCCCGTTCATCTGTTCCTTAGAGCAATAGCCTGCATCATTACCACACAAAGTCGCGACGATCTTTATTATTACACAGCTTCACAGCAACGACGTGGTTGTAGACCCCCTGCCGCCCTCCCCCACCCACCATGAACAGGCGGTACAGCATCTGTACAGCACCAGATTTTCGGGTGTTCGTTGCAACGTAGTTGCCTGTGCACACCGTGTAACCCCTCTTCTCTTTGTACAGCACCAACAGCAGACCAGTGCGGACCAGTGTAAAGAGTTGCAGACCAGGACCCATCCACCCCTAAATTACCACGGAACACACCATACCATACGTTCACCTGCAGCTACTAAAGGCACCATACGTCACACCAACAACAACCAAACCTGCTCATGAGCAGTGATCACTTGATGAGCAGGCAGGGTTCGCCAGTCAATGGTACAATGCTTGCATTGCCGTCACAGCACCATGACTGCTGCACTGCAGGAACCCCTGCCCCATACGTCATCAAGCATTGGTCAAGCAAGCCAAAATCAACCAAGCTGCTGCTGCTGCTGCATACATGCAGAAACGAGTTCATCACAACGTCAAGCTACCTGCCGCATCTGCCTAGCTACTCAGTAGGGTCACGAGCTCCGCAAGCTGCCTTCCACTGCAAAGTCAAAGTGTCCAACGTCAAACCTGTGCCTAATAAGCGCTGTCCTACTGTATCCTGCTAGATAGATATGCCATGAAGTCGGCATCCTGCGTCAAAGCTGCCACGTCAGGCTGTGCTGCAGCAGCACATTGCATGCATCTGACACGCCACTCAAGTTGTGCAGGCAACGGAAAAATCAATCACATGCTGTGCGTCAACACAAGTCCTACCAGCCAGCAACCTCAATCACACCACTCATCAGCTCCAGCTCCAACTTCAGACTGGCACAACCATAACTATCAGTGGCAGCAAGGCACTGCTAAGGCCCAGGTGTCGCGCACGCCTGGGCGCCAATCACCCACGCAGGGGCCTCACATCCACCGCACCAGCAGCTGCAGCAGCACTGCTGCTTTTGCTCCCAAAGCCCAGCTTCTGCCATGGCTTCTTCCACTTGCTGCTGCCACTGCCAGCGTGCTTGCCCTGGCTGCCAGCAGCACCCGCCCCGGCACGCAGCAGCGCCTGGTCAGCAACACGGCTGCCAGCCCCAGCACGCCGCTCAGGGCTGCTGGCGTCACCGCCAGCGTCCTGCTCAGTGTCACTCAGCGCTGCACTTGCCTGGTCCAGCAGTGCCACATCCTGCTCGTCATGCTGCGGCTGTGATGCAAGTGCCGCATAGCGGTGCTGGTGGTGTGCCACCTTGCCGTGTGAGCCCAGCGTGCGGCTGAACCAGCCAACCTTCTTGATGACTGGCGCAGCAGGAGGCGCAGACGTCACCGCTGACGGCAGGGCCCCGGAGGGTGCAGCAGCGGCCGGCGAGCCTGCCCTGGCGCGCAACATGGGCTCAGGCACGGGCAGCAGGTTGACATGGCAGACTCCGCCAGTCACCTCGGCAATTGCCAGCGCTGTGCTTGTGCGCACCTCACTCTGCTGCTGCTGCTGCCAGCCGATGGATCCTGAGCTGACACGCTGAGAGGAGCCAGCAGTAGCGCCTGTTGGCATGGGGCTGGCAGCCTTGCAGGATCCAGCCCTGCTGCCCTCGCCAACAAAGGGGTTGGGCGCGTGAGGGGTGTCCTCTGGCTCAGGCTCGTAGATGGGGTTGGTGTTATCCAGCGAGGACAGCATCGCGTCGATCTCAGCTGGAGTGGCAGCACGTGAACGGCCCTCAGCTGCTGCAGCAGTGCTGTGCTCCTGCTCCTCCTCCCGTGCCTCCATCATCGCAGAGATGTGTGGGCCCAGGTTGACCAGGGAGCTCTCCACTTCAGCCTGCAGCAAGCAACACACGGCGGCACCGGGTTACAGTACGCATGTTTCAGCGGGAAGTTGACTCACCGTTGCCTAACATAGCTGCTGGTATGCACCGGTATGTGCTGCATGCACAGAACAGTGCTCAGAGTAGCCATAGCATACAAGCACAGCCAGAGGCGAAGACAGTCGTTGCAGCTGCGACCTTGGGTAAACGCGTGGCTAGCTGACCCCTTCCCCCACCTGCAGTACAGCCAGCTGCTCCTTGAGTGCCTCAGTGGTGTCAGCCAGGCCTGCCAGGCGGCCCTGCAGCTGCTCCTGCGCGCCACCCATGCCAGCCAGTGCGCTGTTGACGCGCGCCTCACTGTCCAGCTGGCTGCGGCGAGCAGCCTCCTCAGCAAGCGCAGCCTCCCTGCAGGGCAGCGGCAGGAGAAGGAGCACAGTGGGCAACACTTTGAGGCACTGCAGGCAGTGCTAATCCACAACACCCATCAAGGCAGTGGTACTGCAGGCAGTGCTAATCCACAACACACTTCTCAGCGAACTAGGCGTCTGGCACACTCTTGGTGCACCTGCCAGCCGCAGCAGCCCCTGGCGGGGTCAACTGCTGCATCAGCCTGGCTGCGGTACGTCTCCAGCACCGAGCCAGCCCCCCCTGCTGGCCACACACCTGATCTGTGTGAGCCGCTCCTCGCGCACCCTCAGCTCCCGCTGCTGGTCAGCTATACGCCGCACAGCCTCACGCTCAGCAGCTGCCAGCCGGCTGCGCTCAGCCTCCCAAGCAACCCTGCGCACAGCAGGCAGCACAGTGGGCGTGTCAGCTTGCTGCTGCTGTAGGTATCATCGACCTTCCTGCATGCACGCGCGTGTGCGTTGACACACCAAGACTTGGACGCTTGTTTGCATAGCCAGCAGCATGGCAGCCAGCAGCTAGCACTGCTGCTTGAGTACGTCGGCAGCTGCCGCGCCACCGCGCCACTCACTTGATGGCGTCCTGCTGCGAGGTGAGGCTGGCTGAGGTGCTGTCCCACTCCTGCTGCAGCTGCTCCACTGCTGCTGACAGGGAGCCCATCTGGCTCTGCAGCTTGACCATGCTGGTGGCCATGGCCAGGTAGTCAGCTGCGGCCTTGTGGCTGACCATGGGGCCAGACGCAAGCATGCCGGGGTTGGGCCTGCAGCAGCAACAGCGGCAGCGGTGCTATGTTGCTTACTCAATTGGGACGCCGCTAAATGGCGTTGATGCTATTTTGCAACAACCGCATGTGTTGAGCGAACTTCCACACTGACGCATGTGCCGCAGAGCGTTGCCGCCTTTTTGATGAACTTCGCCTGCAAGCTACCGCCCTCGCATAGCTTTGGCACCCAGCTCAGCGTGCACTATCAGCGCCAGGCGCTCCTACCTGGCAGCCTCCTTGCTCGGGGTGGACTTGGCCCCTGTCAGCAGGTTGAATGCTGTCTGCAGTGCGGCAACCTGCTGCATCAGCTCACACATCTGCGCGCGCTGTGCAACCGCGGACTCGAGCTTGGGCACCAGTGCCTGCACAGTGAGTAGCAGCAACAGAACAGCAGGTCAGGTAGTGCATGATATTGATGGCAGCCGCTGTCAAAAAAATGCATTGCTGATCAGGCGTATGTTGTATAGCAACCTATGCGGCTGCACAGCAACACATGCGCAACTTGCAGCACCATGGCATCCCCTGCTCGCAAAAGTGCATGCACCACTCTGTCCCACCTGGATGGTGTCCAGCTGCTGCTCATGCTGCTGCAGGCAGTTGCTGGTGGTCTCCATGAAGGGCAGGAACGTCTCCTCAACCGCGCTGCCACCCGCGCCAGCCAGGCAGGCAGACAGGTCAGCCACGCGTGCGCGCAGCTCTCCCAGCTCAGCCTGCACCTCCAGTACTGCAAAGCCGCTGCTGCCCTGCTTGCCAGCAGCAGCAGAAGCGGCAGCTGCAGCACTTGCCACAGCACGTGCGCTAGCGCTGGCCCTGAGCTCGCTGCCACACTCGCTCGGTGCTGCAGCTGCAGCAGCACCGTGCATGTGTGCCATGGACAGCTGCAGCTCAGCCAGGCTCGACTCAAGCGCAGCAAGTCGCTCCTCAGGTGTTGTGCTACCATCGGCAGCTCCACCAGCTGAGTCATGCCTGTCCTGCTGCTGCTGGGCCAGGTGTGCCCGCAGCTCCTCCAGTCCTGCCTCCAGTGCTGCCACGCGGCTGGAGTTGAGCGCCATGCTGCTGCTGAGTGGCGCCACCTGTGACTCCTCCAGGGTGGCGAGGCGCGCCGAGTTGGCGCTGAGCGCAGCAGCCAGGGAGCGCATCTGGCACTCGTCTGCAGCGTTGCGAGCGGCTGGTGGCAGCGAGCATATCAAGATAACAGCAGGCGCAGTAAAGCAGGCGTTGATGTATCAGCAGCACAGCAACATCAGGTTTGAGGAAGTTAATCACCACATGTTGTGCAACAAGCAGTGCATCGTAACATAAGCAGCCCTGTGCATGATGTGTGCTGATGAGCATGGGTTGTTTTTGTGAAGCGCGGCACGAGCCTAGGTGCTGTTAATTGTAGCCTCAGGCTCACTTTCTGCTGAGGCCTGGTGCACCATCTGTGCCTGCAGCTGCCTGATCTGCTCGGCAAATTCAGCCATGCTGGCTTTGATCGAGGCCTGCTCCAGTTGCACCTGCAGAGCGGCCAGCCAGCCAAAGCAGCAGGCACTTCAAGCAGCGTGGCTCACACTATGAACTGCCTGGCAACACCCATGGATGCAACACACAAGCGAGCTGCCGTTATGGTTGTGACCAGCTCAGATAGCTGTATGGAAGCTGACAGCCTGCCTGGTGAGTCGCCACACAATGTGTCTGCACCCAAGCAAGTACATTGCAGACCAGCTGCCCACTCAAGCCCGGCCCATGCAGCAGCTCACCTCCTCCAGCTGTGTGGTGTGCTGGGGAACGCGCGCCAGCACCTCGCTGTTTGCCGCATGCCCCTTCTCCAGCGCCGCCAGCTGTGCAGCCAGGCTGTAGCCAGTCAGCTGCTGGCTGTGCAGCTTGTCCTCCTGCTCCTCCAGCTGCCTGCAAGCGCGTGACAGCAAGAACTGTGACTACATCACCGTGAAACAGGACATCTGCTGCTACCCACACCTTGCTAAATAGCTGCAGCAGCTCTTGCCGTGTGCCCGTTGTGCACCTGCACAACTGTGGGGTATGCGTGTATGCTGATGCAAATATGTGTGCAGGTACACCAGCTGCATAACTAGTACTGTCATGCATAGCATGCATAAGCAAAAGTACAGCAGCACCAGCAGGCCTGCCTACCTCTTGATGCCCTGGAACACTGCCAGCACCTTCTGCCACTCAGGGATCAGCTCAACCTGTAAAGAATGCAAGCACCACCACAGAAAGTCACTCCTTGGTCCGCAAGTGAAGTGCTGCACCCGCTGCACCACTACAGCAGCTGTGAAAACCAGCTTCAACATCGAACCAGCTTCGACATCAAACTGACATGACTGCTGCATCATTCAGCAGCATGAAACAGCTAGACTGCAAGCTGCACACATGCACCAGCTTGTTGCCCATTGCAGTCAGCTGTGCCTCACCTGCGCCTCGAACCATGCCTCCAGCTGGCCAACTTTGGCAGCCAGGTCATTCAGCTGCGCCTGCAGCGGCTGAGACAGCGGCCCCACGCGAGAGTTGGCAGACACCGCAGCAGCCAGCGCAGCCAGGTGAGGTGGGTGCGGTGGCAGCGCATTGCTGTGGCCCATTGCAGTGGCGGGGTTGACGGGCCCAGCGCCTGGCACCATGCTCAGGGAGCGCCTGCTGGGCTGGCCGTAGATCAAGCTGGCTCCAGCAGCCAGAGGACCCATGGCCTCAGGCTGCGCTGCTGCGGGCGCTGCTGCAACTTGCTCCTGGGCTTGTGCCTGGTCAGACGGGGCGGCACCAGGAGCAGCACTTGTGCCTGCCTGCTGCGCGTGGCTGTGTGCTGCAGTGCCAGCTGCTGCTGGGCCCTGCAGCAAGCCTGAGCTGGCCTCAGGGCTGACAATGTAGCTGCCTGTGGCCATGACCCCACCATGGCTCAGCTGCTGCCTTAGTCCACCATGTGACGCGCTGCTGCTAGCATGTGCAGCTGCAGCTGCAGCTGGCGTTGGTGCGACACCATGGCCCCCGGGTGGGTGGTAGTCGAATGAGCGTGCCAAGCCATTCACTGCAGCCATGACGGCAACGCTGGCAGCCATTGGGCCTGCAGCACGTGCGCTGCGCAGCGGCCCAAGCTGACTAGGCGGCTGCTGTAGCACATGCTGCTGCTGCGACTGACGCTGCTGGTAGTGCATACCTAGGGCACCTGGTGCACCCCAGCTGGCAGCAGTCGCTGCACCAGGGTGTGCAGCTGTGTTGAAAGGCCCGCCAGGCACAGCATGGTGAGCTGCAGGGCTGTTGAGCTTCACATGGCCCGGCTGCGGGCCGCTGTTCTCTGGCCTGACAGGCCCGCAGCTGCGCATCTGTGCAGACTGTGGCTCCACCTGATATGTGTGGTGGTACGGGGTAGCCTGTGACTGCTGTTGCTGCTGCGTCTGCTGTGGCAGGCCGCTCAGCTCGTGCTGCTGCTGTTGCTGCTGCGCCTGCATGAAGGCGGCGTCAAGCGACCTCTGTGGGGAGTAGTGCTGCCAGGCCTGGTTGCTGACTGGCTCCTGCTGCTGCTGCTGCTGCTCTTCAACGGCTGCAGGCTCGCTGGCATTGTTGGGCAGCAGGCGCCCCTGCTGGTCATACTGCCCGTTGTGGTCAGGGTGGCAGTACAGGTCGTAGCCAGGGCGAGAGGCTCCACTGCCGCTGCTGGATTCAGCAGCAGGGGCAGCACCACTTGCACCAGCCGCAGCAGCAGCAACAGGAGCTGCTGTTGCTGCTGCTGCCTTGCTGGTGGGAGACAGCAGCACACTGCTGACTGACGCTCGCTTGCTTCCGCCATCTGCGCCTACTTCCCTGCTGCTTGTCCTGCGCTTGCTGTCTCCGGCACGGATGTGGGCGTCCTTGATTGCGCAGGTAGCCGGCGACACAGCGCCACTGCGCATGCCCCCAGAGCTGGCACGGGATGAGGCGCGCCGTGGCTGCGGTGACAGGGTAGGGCTGCCAGTGCGGCGCATGGTGTGGCCTGCACTGGCTGGGGTGAGCTGCCTGCCTTGCGTAAGGATGTCAGCCAGCTCAGCATGGGCAGGGGCCACCAGGTCCTGGGGGGTGCGTCCAGCCTGAATGACAGAACATCGCAGCCACAGCAGGACGCCATGTATGAGGAGTCGGCAAGCAGGCGCTGCTAGAGCTGCGTGCAATCACATGCAGGATGGAGCATGACAGTTGGCAACAACCCAGTCAACAAGTCTGGGATCTTGACAAGCTGCACACAAACTTGCAGACTGCTGCTCAGAGCAAATAAAACTACAAGTAAAGTGCAGTCTGCTGCAGCCGGCTCACCCTGTCGCGTGCATCTGTGCGTGCGCCTGCGTTGACCAACGCCTGCACCACATCTGCGTGCCCAGCGACAACAGCCAGGTGCAGCGGTGTAGCGCCATCTCTGTTGGTGGACTTCACACAAGAGCGACGGCCTGCATCTGTCAGCAGCTCGCGCACAACTGCTGTGTGCCCCTGCGCAGTGTGAATGTGAGCACAGGCTTGAGGTGAGCGTCAGTAGCAAACAGAATGTACACTGCTTGTGCGCACTGCGCTGGTTCAAAACTGTCCTACAAGTATTTATCACTCGTCTAATACTCACCTGGCGTGATGCTACATGCAGAGGGGTCTCATTGTTGCAGTCCAGCGCCTGGCAGCTGGCGCCCTGGTGCAGCAAGTCGCGTAGCAGCTGCAGGTTACCCAAGGCAGCTGCTGCGTGCAACGGTGTGTGCGAGTCCCGTGGGTGCTTGGCATGAACCAGGGACGGGTTCAAGTTGAAGGCTCTTTTGGCTGCTTCGAAGTCACTGGCCTGTATTGCCCTGAACAGCTGCACTGAGATGGCCATAGCAGCGCCGCAGCTTATGCTACATGTAAGATGCGGAGCTTTTCTTTCAATCCAACTAGTTCACTTGACCCAGATCGATCCTGGTTGTGCAGTGGTTATTCGGTTGTGAAGGCAAAGCTGGACGACCGCTTGTGTCCAAAACAGCTGCACCCAGTAGACGCGACGCACACGAAGTGAACCGGAAGCGGAATGTCTTGTCAATTCAGCAGATACAGCGACAGAACAGAGCGCTGCCGATGGCCTCTTCGGTCAACGTTTCTTTGATCTGGGGACAACCAGCTAGGTCCAGGCACAAGAATATGTCTATAGCTGCTTCGGGCTTTGCTTCAATCCAGGTACACTACTTCAGTGCATTGCCGGGCTCACAACAAAACATAGCTCCGATGACAGTGACGGAACTTGCCCGTGAACTGGTAGATCCTCTCAAGAACTTACCCACAGCCGGTGTTGAACTGTTCATTGATATTTCATCGCCACTCTGCTGTCCCTCGAGCCACAGTTCACACTCAGCAGCGGCAAGATGGGTCGCAAAGCACACCCGCTGGCTGCACGCATCAAGAAAATGATGCAGACAGACGATGATGTGGGCAAGATCGCTCAGGCCACGCCTGTGATGATAGGTGGGTAGGGCAGGTGCTACTGCACAGCTGCTGCTCTGCCTGTCTGTGGCTTGTCTCATTTAGGCCTGACACCCTGCTTTCTTCTTGTGCCTTTTGCAGCACGTGCCATGGAGCTGTTCTTGCAGCGGCTGTGCAACAATGCAGCAGATGTAGCAGCAGGCCGCAAGGCCAAGACCCTCACCACCAGTCACCTGTGAGTGTGCTAGCACTGCCTGGCAGTGCATCGCCTGAGCCAGTCTGCCTTGCTCAACTTGCCCACCTGTAGCATTGAAAGGCAGAAAGCATCGTTTGATGCAGGCTGCTACCAACCCTCAGCCACCAGCCACGCTGCAACACATCTGCAGCAGCACTTATAGCTTATGCCCGCACGTCAAAGCTCAAAAGCGCACTCACATCCCGCAATTATTGTGACCCTTGCAGCAAGGCGTATGTGTCGTCTGACGAGCTGATGGACTTCCTGCAAGACACGGTCTCCAAGGCGCCCGACCTACCAGCAGAGGGCGAGCCGGAGCAGCCCAAGCCCAAGCGCCAGAGGTGCGCGCCTGTTGACGAGCAGAGCAGGCAGCATCTTTCAGCCCATCTTGCGCATATGATGTCTACATGAAGCAGCTTAGTAATTGTGAATTTCACCTTGCTGTGAGCCGACTCATGTGCCAGCATGTGCAATTGGGCGGCAGCAGTAACAGCAGCAACACGCTGTTGAGCTGCTTGTATATATACACTTCTAGCATCACTTACAGCATCACCTGCTACCTCTATAAGGGCCAGACCTTGACAGCACAATCTGTTCACAACTATTCAAGCGGTTGGTAATGTACGTGCTGCGTCGTACTGCGTGCTGCGTGACTTGCAGGACGGAGGGCAAGCGTGATGCACGCACCTCAGCAGAGGGCAAGCGCGCATCAGCAGACGGGGCGGCAGCAGCAGCAGCAGCAGCGCAGCCTGCGGAAGATGAAGAACCTGCAGCAGTAGCAGCCCCTGCTGCACCTGTCAAGCAGGAGGAGCCCGGCACCAAGCATGTGAAACACGAGCAGGTGAAGCAGGAGCATGCCAAGCAAGAGGACACCGGCAGTCCATCAGCACAGGCAGCACATGCCAAGCTGGGCCAGGGCTTTGGCGGCCTAGGCGCACACCCATTTTTGACAGCACGTGGCTTTGGCAAGGCTGGTGCGGCTGGCCTGAAGCGGCGAGCGGGTAGCAGCAGCAGCCCCAAGCCAGGGTCCCCTGCCCACAAGGAGCACCCAGACAAGGCAGCAGCAGCAGCAGCAGAGGGCAGCCCTGCAGCAGAGGGTGCAGCTGCCGCAGATCCAGCTGGTGCGCAGCAGCAGCCGCAGCAGCCTGCCGGACAGCAGGCTGCTGGTGATGCAGCAGCAGGGCTGCCTGGCATGCCTGGCATGCTGAGTGTCCAGGCGCTGGCTGGCTTCCAGCAGCAGGATGACTTTGACGAGGACTACGACTCATAAGGGCACAGCCTCAAGCGCAGTGGCAGAGCCCGTAGTGGCGGCAGTGGTGGTGACGGTAGTGGTGGTAGTAGCGGCAGCTAATGACGTCGGGGTGTCCCTGCTGAGATATGGTTTGAGGTGCTCCGTGCATTGTCTGCCGCATCGCTGCATCGCCTGCGGCGGGCACAACTTGTGTGCCAACCAGTCACTCATCATCATCATCATCATCATCATCATCATCATCATGTTACCCATTAAGCCATAGCATCAATGCATTGGGCCCTCGCCCACTGGGGCAGAAGAAAGAAGGAGCACCGCTCCATTGTGTTTGCAGCTATTTGATTGTTGCTGATGCATCATATGATGTTGTGCATTGGCCGCCACGGTTTTGTGAAGTAACGTTTTAGGCGGATCCTGGACTCCAGGTAAAAGCAACATCATACTTCATGCAATGCTTGACCAGAGCGCCCACTCAAGCCTCCTGGTACTCAAGTGGGCTGTCCATGTAGGCAAGCCGTCCAGCATGCAAGCATCACCGTCAAACGCCAGTGGCGTTGATGCTATGGCTTGATGTGATGTGCATCTGATGATGATGACGACCAAAATTATGAGAGAGAGTAGTTACATGTGGGTCCAGTCACCATCTCAGATGGTATGAGCCACCCCAAAATGAGCACAATGTCAACGCATGACGAAAGAAGATGAGCACACAATGTAGCCCATTGAGGCCATCCGTTGAGCACAGGGTCTCTCCAGATTGAGCATAAGATTATATCTGCGGTGTGTCAGTGACACACCCCAATCAGCCAACAGCATGTGCTGAAGAAGCACACCAACCAAAAAGCATGTTGTCAAGATCACACAGCCAGAGAGATAGGCAGGGCAACTAAGGCGGCATAAAGGCGGCAGCAAACCAATAATGTGACAGGATGCATGTGTAACTCGTCAAGTAACCTAAACTCATCACGGGCTAGGAGCAACAGCGTCTAAGGCGTCATCTACAGGACATAACCCTCAGGCTGAATTGGCACACTTTGATGGTCAGGGGACAACCCCAGCAACACTGAGCGATACAACCACATCTGATAAACCACCACAGCCAAGCCCTCTTGATCCTCACAGTCTAGAATGCGCGGCACCAACTCGTTAGCATAGCGATCTACAGTACCCGCAGGATAGAACACACTAGGGCAGGCACCGCGCAAGTGGTCATATGCAGGGCATTCTAGCAGAAAGTGTTTGAGATCCTCCACATTGTCATAGGTCCCAGTCCGGGCGTGCACGCGTGTGCGCCAAACTGCTCGGATAGCTGCAACAGGATTAGCACACGAGCACAGTCTACACAACCGCTGCTGCCTGGGCACCCGAGGGCGGGCATGTCTACCCAGCTGCACCTCCAACTGTGCAGCCCCAGTGCGAAGCCGCGCAAGGCACTGCAACACCCGGAACGGCAAGCATAATTGCATGTATTGAGGTTGTGTGTTGCGGTCAAAAGCAGCATCAGCCTCCATAGGATGCACCCAGGCAGCATGTGTGCACATAGTAACATGATTGCTTGGTGCTGTTCTTGGGTCAGCATCCTCCGCACCTGCATCGGCCCACCCCTGCTTAACCAAGCGTGCAAGGGCAGCAGACACGGCTGTAGCATGCAACTCAAGCCCACATACACTTGCAGCCGTCACCCCAGGCCCACGCCATGCAGCCTGCTGTATAACACCAAGGCGTTGCATAGTGTGCAGCAGATAGTATGTCCAGCAAGTTTTGCAACCACTCAATGCTAACTCCACATCCGACACCCACGCAACCCGCGCAAGACGATCAACGGGCATGGCCCTAAGGCGTTCCCACCAGCGCGCCGCCAGCACAACCCAATGGTGCTGAACAGGCGAGCGGTGAAGATCGCGCATCAGCACATCAATGCTGGAGCGTTGCCCAGCCCCAGTCATGTAGCGAAGGAATGACACATGCACCTTGTCAGCTGCAGACATGCGCCACCCTGTGCGCCTGAACAAGCCTGTATGGCACAACTCGGGGCCCCACACATGAGATGCGTATGACATAACAGGCTCAACCATGATGTCAAACATGCGGCACTTCATGTCGTATTGTGTGATGCGTTGCTTACGGAAGCGGCCCAAGAGGGTATGCATGGCCTTGAGCCCAGACGCTGCCAAAGCATCAACTGCCGGCTGCAGACCTTTGGTCTCATGCAACACTGCACCAAGGTATGTGTAGCTGCTCTGAATGCTCAGGGGCTGACCAGCATACGTGAACGCAGTTGAGCGCGGGCGTGGCACACGTTTGCCACGGAACACCACCACACACGTCTTCTTAGGCTGCATGTTGACTTCCATGCCAGTGATCTCACAAAACAACTGCAAGCAATCCAACAAGCATTGCGCGTCTGCCGGCGACTCAGCAATCAAGCAGCCGTCATCCGCATAGAGCAAATCAGGCACATGAAGAGAGCCAACCTTGGGTCCAAGAGGAGCAGAAGCCCCACCTGGAACAGGCTTGCCTCTAATTGTGATCAACTCGTGCAGCATCTCAATAAACAACCCAAACAGCAGCGGGCTCAGCTCACTTCCTTGCTTAGTACCAAGGCACGTATCAATAGGGTCACCCAATTTGCCATTCACAGACACCTGTAGCTGGATGGTGTCATATAGACGCTCCAATAGAGACAAGAAGCGGCCATGGATGCCAAGCTGCCTGCAACGTGCCAACAACAAGTCTCTAGGAACCGTGTCAAAAGCTTTCTTAAAATCTATGAACACAACATACAACTTCTTACGCTGGTGGCGGGCCCTGTTAATGAGATGCGTAAGGGTGAACAACGCATCAATTGTGCCATGTTCTTTGCGAAAACCACACTGTGTAACAGCACGCACACCTAGGCTCTCCATAGTTGGGTCAAGGCGGAGGTGCATGAGGCGGTCAACCACACGACTATAAATGCTAGACACACTAATGCCTCTATACATGTCCCTGTTGTTGCCGACGATTTCTTGCTCGCACGATGCATTGTTGAAGTACAGTAGGATGACGGATGTTGAGGTGCCTGTTGCTTTGCAGGACAGCGTGCGTGTTGTTGACAATGAATCAGACGTTGACGCTGCTGCTGCTGCTGCCTCCGGAGACTGAGCGGCCCTACTCTGTCGCATGGCTGCTGCATGAGTAGCAGCCACAACAGCTCTTGCCTCGGCGGACTGCACCGCCCTCTGCTGCCGCATAGCCGGTGGCGGTCATTCCGGTCAACTCAGCTTCCACCACCTACAACGCCATGGTGAACACCACAGCAGTCCTGGACAGCCTTTTCAGCGCAACGGAGCTGTTTGCAGCCAGCCAAGTTCCTCCGACCCAGACTCTTCTGGAAGACGCCGAAATGGTGGACCTGCTGCCGCTGGCAGCACCAGTTGGCTCCGTGAAGCTCGGCGTGATCAAAAGAGAGGACGGACGTCCCGATGAGTACATCGTGGAGTCCTTTAGGCCTGATGCCTGAATAAAGGCACCGGTGGGTTGCAGATTGAGCGCGCTGTGTTAATATTCCAGCACATTGTGCAGTGCAGCAGTGATTTCCAAATGAGTGTCCTGCACCAATTAATGCGGCAAATGTTGTTTGCATATGCTACTGGTAATGACTGAACTTGGGCAGCCAGTGGAGACGCTGCTGCCGTGGTTGGTTGCCTGCTTGGGCCCTGCACAACCAGGTGTTGCCCCTGAGGTTGCTTACTTCCGGTGTTGGGTAGATGTGAAACTAAAAGTTCATTGACTACGCACCGCACTTTACCATAAGTCAATGACATGACATTGTAACATTTCAATTTCACAACCCCAACCGCCCCTGCTGCACTGCCATTCGCCAACAGCAAGAATAATCTATATTCGGTTTTTATACAGCACTTGCTCCTTCCTCCAACTCTGCACCTCACATGCCCATGCCGGACAAAACCACCCTGCACACTCCTGCTCAACACCCCTATCACTAGCAACATCCGCCATGCTGCCCCCAGCCCCGTGATTTCGGGAACGCGCCGCGCGCACCTTTATCTAAGATCATATCTCAATCCAGTGTGAAGTGTGGGCCTGCCCCTCTTGCTGCTAACAAGCAGCACCTGCTGGCCAGCAGTACACGTGGGAACCAACGGGCACGGTGGAACATTCCAGCTGCCGGATGTTGCCTACCGCTGGAAAGGCCATTGAATTCACACCACTATGTTGGTTGCAGTATATGCTGATACAACCGTCCGCCAATGAGCAGGTGCAAGCTGAACGTCCAATGATTGCATAAGGGCAAACATGTATCGTCGGGGCCTGACCGAGCTCAGAACGCGCACGAGAATACCTTCAGAAAGTTTCAAGAGCGAACAGTGCTGCGAAGTTTCTTGTTATCTCACTTGTCACACGTGTCCCACGGCACCAGAACAGCCTGAACATCACCGCACTGGCAAGCGACGGTGCAGCCTATGAGCGGTGCTGCCTCTCCGCCTGCTGCTGGCAGGAGTCGCAGCAATGGCGCAGGGGGCTTCGCAGCAGCACAGCAGCACAGCAGGCCTCATGTCAGCAGCACAAGGAACGAGAAGGCAAGCATATTGGAGGCCGTGCAAGCATACTTATCGATACAGTTCCTTTGAAGGGTTCACGCACTGTCCGTGCGATGCACTGCAGGTGGATGTAGCCATTATTGGGGGTGGGCTGTGCGGACTGGCATGTGCTGCTGCTCTGCACAAAGTCTACCCAGACTGCAAGATCAAGGTACGCAGTGAGCAGATAATGCTGTATATACCGCCTAGTTATTCATCACGATCATCCCAGCACAGCAACCACTTTCAAATGCTTGATGGCTCGCTTGCGCTGCTGTCAGCACAGCTGCACTGTATGCTGCAGGCCGAGTGCCGCATTGCCCTGTCCAGCCAACATCAACATGTATGTAACATCACGCTTTGGTGAATGTTGCTGCTCTGTGCCTTTGCAGGTGTATGAGCAGCGCTCACAGCCAGAAGACCTAGATGAGACGTCTCCAGGTGACACAAGTGGTGTTCTGCTCGAGAACCCCCGTACCTTCAGCAGCAGCATGCACTGTGCAAGCATACTACATGCATCTGCTGATTTGCTTGTCAGGGAACGACACCCTCAACAAAGGCAGCATGGTCCATACCATCTTCTGCAAGCCTAGTAGCCGATGCATTTTGTTCCTGTACCGCGCTGATGCACACATGCAGCCGCTTCACACCAGCTGGTTTTAACCTGCGCAGGTTCTAATCCAACTGCTGCTTGATTACACTATCGCTGCAGGTGTGGGTGGTGGTGTGCGGCTGGAGGCGAATGGCATCAAGGCGCTCACCGCAATCAGCAGGCGCCTGGCAGCCAATGTGATGAGCCAGGGCCTGTACGCACAACGCGTCATGCTGCACGACACAGAGGGTGAGACTCCCACGCTTCCGGAGATGGAACCATGAGACGGCAACAGTAGTAAGCTGTGTGCTTGGTGTCTCTGCACACGGCAGGGATGTCTGGAAAGTTGTAACGACACCTGGCCTGCACAGTGTGGTTTGATACAAACAGGACGCTACCAGCAGGAGACCCGCTTCTGCAACTGTGCTGCTGCTGCTGGTGCTGGTGCTGCAGCTGGCACACTTACGCACATCCCACCCCGTGCACGTTGCCAGCCTTGGCTGCACATCACCCTCCGCTGCTCGCCACGCACAATTGGCTCAGCTCTTCTTCTGTCACCCCACTGCCGCTGCTGCTGCTGCCTCTGCTGCTGCCTCTGCTGCTGCCGCTGCTGCTGCTGCTGCTGCTGCTGCAGCTGGCACGCTCATCACGCACCTCCACCAGCACTCCCCCCACCTGCTGCACACCTCATCTCGCCAGCCAGCGCTCGTCGTTGGCTGGAGCGAGCTGCAGCAGCTGCTGCTGGACCAACTGCCACCCGACACAGTGCAGTGGGGTGCAACTGCCACCAGCTACGGCGATAGCACCACAGGAGGCGTCACGTTGCAAGTGATGGTCAAACAGCCGCCAGAGGATGGTCAAACAGCAGCTGAGGATAGTCAAACAACAACTGGGCAGCGTGAAGGAGCCCAGAGCCGCACACAGGGTGCACAGCCAACTGCAGGGACCAATGGCAGAATGCAGCAGCGGCAACGCCAGTACCGCCACCAGAACTCAGCACCTACGCCAGCCACGTCACCCTTCCTCGCTGCCTCACACAACGAGGAGAGTGAGAACGCCGCTGCAGCAGCAGATGACGCAGCTAACCTCCGCAGCCCCAGTGCACCTCCTGCACCATCCTCCACTAGCGCAGCCAGTCCGTCGCCAACAGCCAGCCCATCCAGCCGCGCTGCTGCTGCTGTTGCTGCACATCCGCTAGGCCAATCTCTGGCTCTAGTGGAGCAGGAGCCGCCTCTTGCAGAACATGCAGAGAATGATGAGGATCAAGAAGTGGGAGTGCAGCCGCTGCTAGTTGAGCGCGTGGTGGTGCATGCTCAGCTGCTGGTGGCTGCGGATGGGCCGCTGTCACCGATTAGGCAGCAGCTGGTGGGAGATGGCCCACCGCAGTTTGATGTGAGGGCTGCAGAGCTTGCAGCGTAGGCCGTGTCGTATAGCATCACTCACAGACAATGTCGGCCGCCATGGAGCAGCACCTTTATTACAGACGAAATTCCTGCCACAGAGCAGAGTTTGCTGCATGGTGCATTGTGGTATCACTGCTGTTTGTTTGCGAATTATCCAGCATATTTGGTTAAAGCTCTGTGTCCTGCCACTCCATCGTGTGCAAGCTGCACACGGTGCCCAGACTGGTTACGCGAGTTTTGGTGGTAGCGCCCTCATTGCTGCTGCTGCTGCTGCCCCTCAGAACACGCTGCGCTGGGTGGGCCGCCTACCTGGCGACCTCATGAGCAGCATCCCTGGCGACTTTGAGGCATGGTGGCTGGGGCCAGGATTGGCCTTCAACTCACACCCACTCAGGTAGGCACGGTCATTGAACGGTCATTGAACCCTCTAGCTAGAGCAGCGGCAGCAGCAGCTTACAAGATCTGCCGGCAGCAAATCAACGGCAAAGCAGCCACAATGCCATGCGCTTGGTAGCACACTTGCGCTAATACATATGTGCCCTGCTATGCGGTGGCTGGGGCCAGGCCTAGCCTTCAACTCACACCCACTCAGGTAAGCTTGTGCACGGCAACAGCAGCAACACTGACAAAGGGATGCTGAGTGGCAGACGAACAAACAGTGCCTTATTGGTTCAACCGCTGCGGTAGTGCAGTAGTGGGGCCTGGCGTGGCCTGTAACTCACACCCACTCAGGTAAGCATGTGCTTGTGCACGGCAACAGCAGCAACACTGACAAAAGGACACGCGGCAGACAAACAAACAGTGCCTTATTGGTTCAACTGCTACGGTAGTGTGGTAGTGGGGCCTGGCCTTGCCTTCAACTCACACCCACTCAGGCAGGGGCCGGCGTTGGGTGGGGCAGCAGCAGCAGCTTGACAAGCTGGAAAGCAGAGAAGCAGCCACAATGCCATGCAGTTCGTAGCACACACAGGCCTGGCCTTCAACTCACACCCACTCAGGCAGGGGCCGGCATTGGGTGCGGCAGCAGCAGCAGCAGCTTGAACAGCTGGAAACTTTCTCTAAGTTAGAGACAAAACAGAGTCACAATGCCATGCAGTTCATAGCACACATGCACATGCAATAGCATATCCACTTAGATGCCAAGCTACAGCACATCTTGTATAGCTATGGCTGCGCGGATGCAGCCGCAGTAAAGTAGCGTTGCGACTGGTGATGCCTGCACTATACACCATAGCCTGACAACTGTACTGCATGTTCTCTTGATCTTCCCTGCCGTTGCATTCTGGTGCTGCAATGGTGCTGCTGCAATGGTGACGTGGCATGGGAGACCCAGATACATCATGCTTGTATGGTGTTCTGCACCGCTGTGTATACGTGTTTGGCTGTACGGATGCAGCGTTACTACTGCTGTGGATGGTGGCACACTCAACAAACCAGGTGCCTATCTCTGCGCCTCAGTTGACATCTTTGATGCACCTGCGACGTGTCGCTACCGCTGCTGCAGCAATGGTGACGTGGCATGGGAGGCCCAGGTCAGCAGCAGCAGCCTAGCTGCCATCGGCTATGCATGGGATGCCGAGAGCCACAGCCTGATCCCCCTCAGGTCTGATAACACCGCCACCACCAGCAGCAGCAGCAGAGCTCCCAACACCAGCCATCTTGACGGCCTGTTCCCTCAGGACAGCTCTAGCAGCAGCAGGGATCCAACGCAGCAGCAGCAGCAGGTTGAGACAGTAGGTGGTGTGGCTGTCGGTGCAAATGGCCTCATGGCAGGGATTCAGACGCTGCTGCGGGTGAGCACAGCTGCAGCTGGTGGCAGCTTTGACCATGCTGCTCAGGGGGCAGCAGCACCTGCAGGAGAGACAGAGCCGCACACAGGAGAGGCGCTTCTGAAGCCTGCTGCTGCTGCTGCAGCAGCAGCAGCTGCTGCTGCTGGTGGGGGAGCTGAGCAGGTGGCCAGCATGCATGGCAGGCCCATGCCTACAAAGGTTGGTACCGTTTTGTTGAGAATCTCGCATTGTATGTAAGCGCACATACAGTCGAACACGCGGCTGCACTTGCAGTGCTGAAATGCGCAGCGATTTGCAGCTGTGCGGGGCGCCTCCTAAGCCACTTATTGCTGTCAATCATGTGCACTGCAAGACCCGCCACACCTCAATACTTCTAGCCACCTACCCTCTGTTGTGTCTGCTGCTCTGCTGCTGTTGTCCTTGGCGCTGCACCCCTTCCTGGAGCCAGCCAGGTGCTGCTGCTGTGTTTGCTCAGCATGACCGCTGCTCACTTTGTCATGTGCCAACACCTTGCTTCACCCGCTTATGCGTCTGCTGCTCTGCGGCTGCTGCTGCTCTGCCACCTTTGGCCATCTCCTGCAGCCAAGCCAGGCACTGCTGCTGCGTCTGTTTGGGTGCTTCACTTCCCCTGCGCTGCACACTGCGCTGCTTGACGTCTCTTGTGCCTACCCATATGTATTGTCTACAGTCACTCATGTGCACTGCAAGGCAGCGTCAGTCCTATCCTCTCACCTCCTGCCACTCTGCTGCTGCTGCTGCTGCTGTTGCCACGTCTGCTGCCTGCAGCCCAGCCAGGCGCTGCTGCTGCGTCTGTTTGGCAGCTTCCCTGCCCCAGTGCTGGACATCATGTTGTGGTGCTTGACACTCTTGTGCCTACCCATCTGTCTTGTCTACAGTCACTCATGTGCACGGCAAGGTCCAGCAACGTCGATTCTCTTCCCTCACATGCCTGCCACTCTGCTGCTGCTGCTGCTACTGCAACTGCTGCTGCTGCTGCTGCTGCTGTCGCCGCTTTTGCTGCCTGCAGCCCAGCCAGGCGCTGCTGCTGCGCCTCTTTGGCATGCGCAGCTTCCCTGCCCCGCACTGCACATCATGTTGTGCTGCTTGACGTCCCCTGTGCCTACCCATCTGTCTTGTCTACAGTCACTCACGTGCGCTGCAAGGCTCAGCAACGTTGACACAATCCCCTCGCATGCCTGCCGCTCTGCTGCTGCTGCTGCTCCTGCTGCTTCTGCTGCTGCTGCTGCTGCTTCTGCTGCTGCTGCTGCTGTTGCCATGTTTGCTGCCTGCAACCCACCAGGCGCTGCTGCTGCGTCTGTTTGGCAGCTTCATTTCCCCTGTTGTTGGTCCACTGCCACTAATATGCATTGCAAGGCTAAGCAACATTCACCCGGTTTGTTCTGCCGCTCTGCTGCTGCTTCTGCTGCAACGTTTGCTGCCTGCAGCCCAGCCAGGCGCTGCTGCTGCGTCTGTTTGGCAGCTTCCCTGCCCCAGTGCTGGACATCATGTTGTGGTGCTTGACACTCTTGTGCCTACCCATCTGTCTTGTCTACAGTCACTCATGTGCACGGCAAGGTCCAGCAACGTCGATTCTCTTCCCTCACATGCCTGCCACTCTGCTGCTGCTGCTGCTACTGCAACTGCTGCTGCTGCTGCTGCTGCTGTTGCCGCTTTTGCTGCCTGCAGCCCAGCCAGGCGCTGCTGCTGCGCCTCTTTGGCATGCGCAGCTTCCCTGCCCCGCACTGCACATCATGTTGTGCTGCTTGACGTCCCCTGTGCCTACCCATCTGTCTTGTCTACAGTCACTCACGTGCGCTGCAAGGCTCAGCAACGTTGACACAATCCCCTCGCATGCCTGCCGCTCTGCTGCTGCTGCTGCTCCTGCTGCTTCTGCTGCTGCTGCTGCTGCTTCTGCTGCTGCTGCTGCTGTTGCCATGTTTGCTGCCTGCAACCCACCAGGCGCTGCTGCTGCGTCTGTTTGGCAGCTTCATTTCCCCTGTTGTTGGTCCACTGCCACTAATATGCATTGCAAGGCTAAGCAACATTCACCCGGTTTGTTCTGCCGCTCTGCTGCTGCTTCTGCTGCAACGTTTGCTGCCTGCAGCCCAGCCAGGCGCTGCTGCTGCGTCTGTTTGGCAGCTTCCCTGCCCCTGTGCTGGACATGATTGCAGCCACGCCACCAGCCAGCCTGCTGGAGGCGGCAGTGCTCACACGGCCTGCACGCAGCCTGCCCAACTGCCTGGGCAGGGGAGGTGTGGTGGTGCTTGGAGAAGCAGCACACCCACTGCGGCCCTCAGGTGTGCATTGCTGTACTTCAAAGTGTATGCTTAGCCGCCCTGGGCGCAGTGTTGTGTTGTGCAGTCAACACTGAGTTGCCCAAGTGCAGGGTAGGCTGTTTTTGTGCTATGCTGGCGGGTGTTGCCCAACTGCCTGGGCAGGGCAGGTGTGGTGGTGCTGGGGGAGGCAGCGCACCCACTGCGGCCCTCAGGTGTGTATTTTGGTTCTACGTGTATGCTTACAAGGGCGCCAGTGTTGTGCTGTGCAGTCAGCACTGGGCGCAGGGCAGTGTTGGCGGTTGTAGTGTTGGGCTGGACGGTGATGCCCAGCTGCCTGGGCAGGGGAGGTGTGGTGGTGCTCGGGGAGGCGGCACACCCACTGTGGCCCTCAGGTGTGTGTTTGCACGTACATTGGCATTGTGTACGCTTAGCCGCCCTGGGCGCCAGTATTGTGCTCTGCAGTCAGCACTGGGTGCAGGGTAGGCTGATGTGGGGTTGGGCTGCCCGCAGCCTGCCCAACTGCCTGGGCAGGGGAGGCGTGGTGGTGCTTGGAGGAGGCGGCACACCCACTGCGGCCCTCAGGTGTGCGTTGTTCTACTTCAAAGTGTACGCTTAGCCGCCCTGGGCGCCAGTATCATGCTGTGCAGTAAGCACTGCGTGCAGGGTAGTGTTGCGGTTGTGGTGTGTTGCCCAGCTGCCTAAGGAGGGGAGGTGTGGTGGTGCTCGGGGAGGCGGCACACCCACTGCGACCCTCAGGTGTGCATTGCAGTTTGACGTATATGCTTATAAGCTGCCCACCCTGGGCCCAGTACTGTGTTGTGCAGTAAGCACTGAGTGCAGGGTTGTAGGCTGTTGTTTGTTGTGCTGGAGGGTGGAGCCCAAGTTGGGCTGCCCAACTGCCTGGCAGGGGAGGCGTGGCCCACACCAGTGGTGCTGCAGGAGGCCGCACACCCATCGCCCTTAGGTGTGCGTTGTTCTTTTGTAAAAGCTGTGCATGTTGTCTGTGTAGATGGTGTCTGCAAGTGGACATGGTGTCAGCAACATGTTGCAGACACCATGTCCACTCGCACACACCATCTACACAATCTGCACCAACTACACCATTGATGCAGTGTACAAAGATGTTCAGTGCAGATTGTGTTATGTTTGTGTGGCGAATGAAGCAGAAGTGTCCCGCGCCAACGGTGCCAACCCACCCGCAGGACCACACATTGCACCCACGATATCGCATCGATGCGAGCTGGATCAACCAGCTGACAGAGGACAGCTACAGATGGGTCAACAACATTAATATGCCACCAACACAATGGAGGTACAGTGCTGAATGTTCTGCAGCAGCTGCCAGCCTCTGCTGCAGCTGCACACCTGCTGCTGCATGCCCTACAACGTGTTGAGCTTCCTGTGTTGGTGCGCTGTCTCACATGCTCTCCTGCAGGCCAGGAGATTATCCAGGCATGCTCACTGTCTTGCTGCAGCTGCCAGCTTCTGTTACAGCTGCACCCCTGCTGCTGCATGATCTACAATTTCTTGTCTCGGTGCGTCTCACGTAAATCAATGCGTTATCTCCCACCTCCCTTGCAGGCCAGGAGATTTCTCAGGCATTTGAGGATGCTGCCAAGCTGGGTGCTGCTGTTACAGCAGCACCCCTGCTGCTGCATGATCTACAACTTGTTGTCTTGGGTTTTTTGTCTTGGTGCGTTGTCTGACATACTCTGTTGCGCTGTCTCGCTCGCTCCTCTGTACACTCCCTTGCAGGCCAGGAGATCTCCCAGGCGTTTGAGGACGCTGCCGAGCTGGGGTCTGCTGTGATGGCGTGTGGCGTGAGCCGTGACGCACTGCGGCGGCTGGAGATGCGGCGCAGGCCCCGCTGGAGGCACATCAGCCAGGTGGGCTGGCATAGCACCTGGCATTTGGTTTGCTGAATATCAAAATCATGCTTGCAGGGGGGAGTTCAGCATGACATCTAGTGCCCCGCTGGAGGCACATCAGCCAGGTGGGGGCACAGCAGGTGTATGCGGATTGTGGAGAATCTCAAAATGATGCATGCATGGGGGAGTTCAGCATGGATATCTAGTGGCCCGTTGGAGGCACATCAGCCAGGAGGGCTGGCACAACACGTGCATTGCGGAATGCTGTGGTTTACTGCATGCAGGAGGGAGTTGAGTGTGGAATTCTTGCAGAAGGCGGATTGTTGCAGGACGCAGAAGGCAAAGACAGCAGACATAGGTTTTGGCTGCAGTATGCTCTTGCAGTACTGGGTGTGAAACATACCGCTCTGACCCAAACCTGCTGTATTGCACTGCTGCTGTCCTCACTTGCAGGTCAGCCAGGCGCTAGGTGCCTGCTCCAACCTAGGCGGCGTGTCCCTGCACCAGGGCCTCATCGACTACACCGCGCAGCTCGACCAGGTGTCCTTTGTATCGCTGCGCAGCATGCAGCCTGTCAAGAACCCCAAGAGCAAGCAGCTGCTGCGCTGGCTAGGCTACGGCTTGCTTGCTTGGAGTGCTGCAGCAGGCGTTCAGGCGATGCGGCAGGGTGGGCACTTTGGGAAGTTGGGTGGTAAGAAGCAGCGCAGCGAAGTGAAGGGGCCTGCTGGTGCGGTGATAGCTACTGTCGAAGAGGCGGGTGAGGCTGCAGGGAAGCTGTTAGGCGATGTGGCGTCTGCTGCTGCTGCGCTGCCAGGGGGGCTTGTGCAAGCAGGGAAGGTGGGTGTGAAGGCGGAGAAAGGGCTGCAGCATGGGATAGGGAGTGCTGCAGCAGCAGTGGTTGATATAGCTGAAGAGGCAGCAGGGAAGGATGACGGCAGCAGCGGAGATGGGTTGGTGAGGGGCAGTGTGCCACGCAGCAATGGGGATAAGCGCAACCCAGCAGCACGGCTGCGAGATGCTGTGATTGGGCGTATGATGTCGCTTGGAGGGGTGTTGAGCAGGCCCTTTACAAAGATTGTGAGGCACAAAGCAGTGCAGACAGTAGCAGATCAGCTCGGAGCATTCTGAGGTGGATTGATCGTTGTAGGGTTGATGGCAAGGCAGTGAATCAGCCGCAATTGTTTGGTTGGTTGGGTGGCTGGTGTATGGTCCAACGCGCCATGAGCAATCCTGCAAGTTCAGTTTGCCGGACAACTATTGGATGTTGATGGTTGCAGTATACAGCACTTGCTGAGGTGGGATCGCGATTCCACGCAAGCAAATTTATTGGTGTCTGGGGCAGCAGCACTGCGGTGTGCGCCAGTACCAGCACTGAGCAGTACTGCTCAGTCTGTGCGGCAGGCGGCAGTTGCAGCAGTTGATAGCTGCGCAACGTGAGTTTTGTGCTGCTTGATGCCTCGGTCAGGGCAAGAGTTTGTCTACATAGGCTGTCCTTTATGCAGCAACTTGGCAACAGCTTCAGCACTTGCATGGTTGCAATTGCTGCCCCAGAGCATGTGCATGTCAGGCCAGCTCGTGTCATAACCCCAGTTCAGCTACGTGTTCACACTTTCGCGCATGGCACAGTCGTGCTGAGTCACACCTCATTCAATGTAGTTGGATGCAAGATTATAGTAGTGTGTGCTGTCTCCTGCCTTTGGTCCTAGAAGGTGCTAATTCATTAAACTGCGACTATGAGGAAGATTGGGCGATGGGATATAACCGCATGCTGTGACTGCCTGCTGCCCTGGGTGTTTATCCTGCAGCACCAGGCAACCCAAGACAACCTGCAGCCAGCGGCAGCCCATCTCCCACTCCCCCCATTTCCCTCAGTCGTAGCAGTATGCAGAGTGCCAGCAGGGATCATCATACCTGCCAGTGCTGTTATTGCTGTGCCAACAGGGCAGTACAACAGCAGCTTGCTGGGTCAGTATAGCACTACTGCTGCAAATGGAGTGTTGAGCCAAGAATACGGGCAGCAGCAGGTCGTTCTGCAGCAGCTACAACAGCACACACAGCAACTGCAACTGCAGCAGCTGCAGCTGCAGCAGCAGTTACAATTCCAGCAGCAACAGCAACTGCAGTATCAGCAGTTAGCACAGCAGCACCCAGCTATGCTTACTACTGGTGCACATCAGCAGGCAAGCATGCTAGAGGATGCTGGTTTATATGCCGCTGCATTGGAGCGGGGCCAAGCTATTATGTCAAAAAACTGGCAGGCTGCTACAAACAAGCAGCGGGATGCAGCATGGCAGCAGTTGGAAGCCTGGACATGGCAGCAGCTAGGAAAGGCAGCTGTGCAGTGCACTCCTACAGACTTGGTGGTGTACTTCGAAAGCTGCTTTCTACGTGAGCATGGCAGGCAGCAAGCAGAAGATGGCAGCAGCTGCCCTGCTCCCAGCACACTGAGCAGTGCTGTAGCTCATCTCAGCACTAGGTTTCAGGAGTTTGGGTGCCGGGGAGTGTGGGACTGGTCAGCTGGGACTGGTAACCCATGCAGCAGCATGGAGATCCGCACTTTCAAGGGCGGATATGCCAATCAGATGCAGGAGTTAGGGTTTAAGCCTACTGCAGCTAAGCCCATCAGTGACAACAAGCTGCAGCTGCTGGTGCAAATGTTGAGAGAGGAGGCCGAGGCATATGAGCAGTTGCCTGCAGATCAGCAGCAACAGCAGCCTTGGCATGTGCAGGCTCTGTTATGGCGTGACGCATGCCTGGTGCAGTACCTGTGGGATAGTAAACGAAGGCCAGCAGAGGCAGGCAGTCTACAGGCTAGCCAGGTAGAAGTGCAGATCAGTGCCAGTGCAGGTAGCAGTGTTACTGCTCAACCTAGCCAGGGCAAAATGTGCCATGCCAGCCGGGGCAGCAGGCAGCCTCGGGCTGTAGAGGTGCCAGGGGATCAACTGGCTGAGCTGCTGTTGCGGTACGTGCAGTATTTACAGCGCGTAGGAAGGCCATTAGGCAGATTCATGTTTAGTCCTCTGCAGGCCAACAGGCAAGAGTTGCGGCGGGATGAAGGGCTAAGCACTGCAGCTATAGGTGCTCGAGTAGTGTGGCACTTGCAGCGGCTAGGGCTGTACGAGGGAGAATCTCTGTACAGCATCAAGCGGGGTGCTATGCAGCATGACTATTTTGTCAATGGCTGCAGCTTACAGGCCATAGGGCAGGCAGCCGATATTGATACACCATCAGTGGCAGCTACGTATGTAGATCCAAATAGGCACGTGTGAAGGCAAGGCATACTTATATGGGTAAAATATTTACCAGCTCTACCAAGACCATATAGATTCAAGAATACTGTATCAAGTATGCATTGAGCCCAGCCATCAATGCATGGCACCGATGAGGTGATTCTGGGGCCCTGTCACCCCATTGGATGACATTGCCTGGCAGCCGTACACAATGAGTAATAGGTAGCAGTGATAGCATAGCATGCCACATTTTGTACCATGCAGGTACAATTAGTATGCAACTTACATGCTCATCTAAAATTTTCCTCAAAACCCTTGCCACTATCATATGTGGTGGACAAACATATGATAGTCCGGGGCTAGGAAGAGCCCAACAGAAGTCAAAAGCATCAACACCTGCACATCCAGGCATCAGGTAGCGAGAATAGAATGTGCTGCATTTAGCAGACCATGTGCGAGCAAACCAGTCAACAGTAGGTGTGACATTCCATTTTCCACACAAATCTTTAAATACAGCAGTATCTATGCTCCAATCTGCCATGTCACTTAGCTTGCTATGCATATCAGCATATTGCATTAATTCATGCTCCCTGGGCCTCCATTCAATTTGAATCTCAATGTCATACTGTGCAGCCAGCTCATAGAGTGATAGGATGTGTGGAAACACTGATGCAGCACCATGCATGCTCTGCACATCATAAGCAACTCCTTGGTTATCAGTCAACATCTTAACAGCTCGGTGTTGTAACAACGCAAGCCAATCCGGTTGTTGCAATAAGGTTCTGAATAATGAAAGCAGACCAGCCGCTTCTCTGCAAGTACTAGAAGCCAACTGCAATTCTGCTGGGATCTGCTTTGCATAGATACCAACACACATCCAGAGGCATTATCCGTACAAGATGCAGCTGCACCACCCACGCCTTTAACAGATGCATCAGATATAAGTATAACTCCTGGTAGCCTCCTGAACCAGTGACAACCATTATGACTTGACACATATGATTGCAACCACAACAGGTGCTGATGCAACTCTTTACCAATGGGCAAAGCTTGATCCCATGACAGCTTGCCAGTTATAGCTAAGTACAATTGCCGCGTATACAGCTTGCCAAAGGGCACAGCCAAAGCAAAACTAATGATCATGCCTGCAATTCTGGACAATAATCTAGGTGTGACAGCCGAGCCTGACAGCACATCATTTATAGTCATAGCAAACTTCTGCAGTTTCTTATCCGGCACTCTGCATGACAAATGTGCAAGGTCCAGAATCAACCCTAAATACAGCAGTGCTCGTTGAGGCCATAACACACACTTGGCAATTCCTAAATGAAACCCTAAAGCACACATAATCCGTACAGTAATAAGAATATCTAGCCAACATGCTTGCCTGGAGCCAGCCAAACCAATGCGGTCATCAATCATGTAACTAAATCGCCGCCCTTGACGACGCATAGGCATATAGGCAACAGTCATGATATCTGTGTAAGCTTTAACTGCTGATGATAGTCCAAATGGCAGTGCATTAAATATGTATGTATTACCTTCAAATGATACACATAGCAAGCATTGTGCTTGAGGGCTCAATGCTACATGGAAATAACCCTTAGTGCAATCAGTGACAAAACCCCAATCACCATCTTGCACAAGTGAAAATACATCTGGTAAGAGCTCAAACTGAACGGGTTCATACAC